>OY856186.1:211819309-212027183 GCA_963693315.1 Diogma glabrata
TGCGGCGGTCGACCACCATGCTGGCGGTCAGGCTGCTGTCGTCCCAGGCTTCGATCCGCATGTCCAGGTGTTCGGCCAGGGTGTTCTCGAGCGCACGCCCGAGGTCCTCAGGATCCGGAGGGGTCTGCCAGATGCTCATGTACTTTCCTTGCAAGGGCGTCAGCCGTGGAAGCGACTGACCAGATCGAAACCGCCGGCCAGGGGCAGCGGCGCCTCCAGGCACAGCAGGGACGCGGTGCCCATGGCCACCGGCGCCTGCCGATGACCGTGCAGCAACCAGCCGGCCAGGTCACCAACGAAGGGATTGTGGGTCACCAACAGCAGCTCCTCCACCTCCAGTCGCGCCAGTTCCGCCAGGGCGCGTTCCGGCTCGCCGTCGGGCGTGGCCCAGGAAACGCTGCGCAACTCGCCCGGCCAGCCCAGTTGCTGTTGCACCAGGGCCGCCGTCTGCTGCGCGCGCACATAGGGACTGGCGAGGATGAGCTGCAACTCGGCACCCTTGAGCTGCAAGGCACTGCGCAACACCTCGGCGCGACCGGCCGAGGTCAGCTCGCGCAGCTCGTCACTGGGCGCGCGCGCCTCGGCTTCGCCATGCCGCAGCAGCCAGAGCTTCATGGCGCGGTGGCGGAACGGTCGTCGGATTGCTCGGTGGCCGGCCAGTCGGCGAAGGGCCAGGGTTTCACTTCGCTGGCGAAGGTGCCGAAGCGGACGATCTGCGCCAGATAGCTGCCCAGGGCCGCGCCAAAGGCGGTCAGACCGGGATTGGCTTCGCCCTTGATCAGGCGCACCACCAGTTGCACCAGCACCACCACCGCCAGCACGTACTGCGCACCCAGCCAGACGAACAGGAACAGCAGCATCCAGATCAGGCGCAGGCCTAGCAGCTCGCGGGAATGTTCGGGTTGGGACATGGGAATTCCTCTTTTCAGAAAGTGTAGCGGCTCAATTGAAGGGGGCGTCCGCTACATCGACATCGGTCTTGGGCTCGCCACCCATCAGGGCCTCGATCACCTGCCCCAGGCTGCGGCCCTCGAACAGGATCGCATAGAGGCCGTTGACCAGGGGCATGTAGACGCCCAGCTCGTCCGCTTTTTCCTTTAGCACGCGCAAGGTGTTGACGCCTTCCGCGGTCTCGCCGATCTGGGCCACCGCCTCGTCCAGGGTCAATCCTCGCCCCAGGGCATGGCCGACCCGGTAGTTGCGGCTCTTTTCCGACGAGCAGGTCACGATCAGGTCCCCTACCCCGGCCAGGCCCAGGTAGGTGATGGGATTGGCGCCGCGCTGCACGGCGAAGCGGGTCATCTCGGCCAGGGCCCGGGTAATCAGCATGCTGCGGGTGTTCTCGCCCATCGCCAGGGCCGCGGCCATGCCGGCGATGATGGCGTAGACGTTCTTCAGGGCGCCGGCCAGTTCCACGCCAAGACGATCGGCACTGGCATAGACGCGGAAGGTGCGGCCGTGCAGCGCCGCCTGGACCCGCCGGCACACCTCCTCGTCCTCGCTCGCCACCACGGTGGCGGTGAGCTGGTGCTCGGCGATCTCGCGGGCGAGGTTGGGCCCGGAAATGATGCCGATGCGCACCCGCGGCACGATTTCCGCGAGGATCTCGCTCATCAGCATGAAGGAATGCGCCTCGATGCCCTTGGTGGTGCTGACGAGGAAACGCCCTTCCAGTTGCTGGGCGATGGGCGCCAGGGCCTGGCGCAGCGCGCTCGACGGCAGCGCCACCAGGATCAGCTCGCAGCCCTGGATGGCGCCCTGCAGGTCACTGGTGGCCTCGACCGCGGGGTGCACCTTGATACCCTTCAGATAGCGCGGATTCTCACGCTCGCGGCGGATGGTCTCGGCCTGTTGCGGATCGCGCATCCACAGGCGCACCGGCAGCCCGTTCTCGGCGACCAGATTGGCCAGGGCGGTACCGAAGCTGCCGCCGCCCAGGACGGCGATGGGGGATTGGACTGTCATCGAAACTCTCGGCTTCACCGCAATCACGCGGCCTCGTCGTCCAGTATACGGTAGCCGCGCGCCGGCCTCAGGGCCGGTTCACGGTCTGCCGCGTATCGGCCGAACGGTATTGAAAACGCCCGAGGAATACTTATCTAGGGTGGGCAAACACCCCTTTCCCGGTGCTGCCCGCCGCGCCGCCCCAGGGCGCGCGTGACCCCGAGCGGGCGCCCAGGATGGAGAATTGACTGCGAAAAGTGCACAATGGTCCGTTAACGAGCGGGGCGCTGGCCTGTGACTTTCCCGATGCCCCGGCAGTCTACTGCTACACGAAGCCATACCCAGAGCGACCTTCGGAGTCGCCAGAGCCTGGACCTAGGCCAGCTACAGGAGCTTGCATGACCAAACAACACGCCTTTACCTACGAAGACTTGCTGCGCTGCAGCCGTGGCGAGCTCTTCGGTCCGGGCAATGCCCAATTGCCCGCACCGAACATGCTGATGATCGATCGGATCACGCATATCAGTGAGGTAGGCGGGAAATACGGCAAGGGCGAACTGGTGGCGGAACTCGATATCCGTCCCGACCTCTGGTTCTTCGGTTGCCATTTCGAAGGTGACCCGGTGATGCCGGGCTGCCTGGGCCTGGATGCCATGTGGCAGCTGGTCGGTTTCTACCTTGGCTGGCAGGGCAATCCGGGTCGCGGTCGCGCCCTGGGCTCTGGCGAAGTGAAGTTCTTCGGCCAGGTACTGCCGACCGCCAAGAAGGTCACCTACAATATCCATATCAAACGCACCATCAACAGGTCGCTGATTCTGGCCATCGCCGATGGCACCGTTAGCGTGGACGGCCGCGAGATCTACTCCGCCGAAGGTCTGCGCGTCGGCCTGTTCACTTCCACCGATAGCTTCTAAGGGCTTTTCGCATGCGTCGCGTCGTCATTACCGGTCTGGGTATCGTTTCGTGCCTGGGCAATGATAAAGACACCGTTTCCGCCAACCTGCGCGCGGGTCGTGCCGGCATCCGTCACAATCCGGAATATGCCGAGATGGGTCTGCGCAGCCAGGTTTCCGGTTCCATCGACCTGAACCTCGAAGAATTGATCGACCGCAAGGTCAAGCGCTTCGTCGGCGATGCCGCCGCCTACGCCTATCTGGCGATGGAGCAGGCGATCAAGGACTCCGGTCTGTCCGAAGAGCAGGTCTCCAACCCCCGCACCGGCCTGATCGCCGGTTCCGGTGGCGCTTCCACCTTCAACCAGATGGAAGCCCTGGACATCCTGCGCGAGAAGGGCGTCAAGCGCGTCGGTCCCTACCGCGTGACCCGGACCATGAGCAGCACGGTCTCCGCCTGCCTGGCCACCCCCTTCAAGATCAAGGGCCTGAACTACTCCGTAGCCTCGGCCTGCGCCACCAGCGCCCACTGCATCGGCCTGGCCATGGAGCAGATCCAGCTCGGCAAGCAGGACGTGGTCTTCGCCGGTGGCGGTGAGGAAGAGCACTGGACCCAGAGCATGCTGTTCGATGCGATGGGCGCGCTCTCCAGCGACTACAACGAGACGCCGGAAAAGGCGTCCCGTGCCTACGACAGCAAGCGTGACGGCTTCGTCATCGCTGGCGGCGGCGGCATGGTGGTGGTCGAGGAACTCGAACACGCCCTGGCTCGCGGCGCCAAGATCTATGCCGAGATCGTCGGCTACGGCGCGACCTCCGACGGCTACGACATGGTCGCCCCGAGCGGCGAAGGCGCCATCCGCTGCATGCAGCAGGCGCTGTCCACCGTCGACGGCGAGATCGACTACCTGAACACCCACGGCACCTCCACCCCGGTGGGCGACGTGGCCGAGATCAAGGGCGTGCGCGCCGTGTTCGGCGACAAGGCTCCGGCCATCAGCTCCACCAAGAGCCTGTCGGGTCACTCCCTGGGCGCTGCCGGTGTGCACGAGGCCATCTACTGCATGCTGATGATGGAAGGCAACTTCATCGCCGGCTCGGCCAACATCGACGAACTGGATCCGGAGGTCGCCGACCTGCCGATCCTGCGCGAGACCAAGGAAGACGCCAAGCTGGACCTCATCATGAGCAACAGCTTCGGTTTCGGCGGCACCAACGCCACCCTGGTACTCAAGCGCTGGCAGGGCTGATAGCCCTCGCCTGTGTGACCCAAACGGCGCCTCTGGCGCCGTTTTTCATTTCTGCTCCCTGCCCCGCTGAACCGGTCACGGGCCCCGCGGTCGAAGGCGCCGGCACTTCGCCTGCGAACCTCCAGGAAGAATGGATTCAGCAGCGCGAATAGCTTAATCTCGCGCCGCTTCGCTGTGTCTGCGCAGCCGCCATAGACAGCGCTGTCCGGAAACCCCGGGCAGAAACAAGAAACTGTTGTACCCATGGAGCCCCAATGCACAATCAAAACCAGAGCTACCGCGGACCCTTGATCGTCCTCACCATGCTGTTCTTCATGTGGGGTCTGATCACCTCGCTGAACGACATCCTGATCCCCCACCTCAAGGCGGTCTTCACCCTAAGCTATCTGCAGGCCTCGCTGATCCAGTTCTGCTTCTTCACCGCCTACTTCATCGTCTCCTTCCCGGCTGGTCGCCTGGTGGAAAGCCTGGGCTACAAGAAGGGCATCATCGTCGGCCTGCTCACCGCCGGCGTCGGTTGCGTGCTGTTCTACCCCGCCGCCGGAGCCCACTCCTACGGCTTCTTCCTGACCGCCCTGTTCGTGCTGGCGGCCGGTATCACCGTGCTGCAGGTGGCGGCGAACCCCTACGTCACCATCCTCGGCAAGCCGGAAACCGCCGCCTCGCGCCTCAACCTGACCCAGGCCTTCAACTCCCTGGGTACCACCGTCGGCCCGCTGGTGGGCGCGGTGACCATCCTGGCGCTGGTCGGTGAAGACTCCGCCGCCCACTCGGTACAGCTGCCCTACCTGATCCTGGCCGGCATGCTGGTCGCCCTGGCGGTGATCATCGGCCTCTTCCGCCTGCCGCAGATCAAGGACACCGAACAGGACAACGCCACCGACGAGAACGCCCTGACCGCCAACAGCGTCTGGGCCTATCGCCACCTGCTGCTCGGCGTGGTCGGCATCTTCATGTACGTCGGTGCGGAAGTCTCCATCGGCAGCTACCTGGTGAGCCTGATGGAAAGCCCGGACGTGGCCGGCCTGAACGCCGCCACCGCCGCCAAGTACCTGTCCCTGTACTGGGGTGGCGCCATGGTCGGTCGCTTCATCGGCGGCGTGATCATGACCAAGGTGCGGCCGAACCTGGTACTGACCTTCAATGCCATCGCCATTGGCGTGCTGCTGGCCGTGGCCGTGCTGCAGGGCGGCAAGGTCGCCATGTGGGCGCTGCTGGCCATCGGCTTCTTCAACTCCATCATGTTCCCGACCATCTTCTCCCTGGCACTCAAGGGCCTGGGCAAGTTCACTTCCAAGGGTTCGGGCCTGCTGTGCATGGGTATCGTCGGTGGCGCGCTGGTGCCGGCCATCCAGGGCTACTTCGCCGACACCATCGGCCTGCTGCCCTCCTTCCTGATCCCGCTGGTCTGCTACCTCTACATCCTGTTCTACGGCGTGATGGGCTATCGCCCCACCCTGCGTCGCTGATCCACCCCGAAGCGCTGGCGGCCTGCCAGCGCTTCGTCCCTTCTGCTACCCCCCCGCTCTCCTCCTTCCTTATCTCCCGCCTGATCGACCGAACTGCGCACCTGCCAGATAGCGGCCCGTGCGCCTCTGCGCGAGCCATCTGGCCCACCCTGCGCCACCCCTAAGCCTTCCCCTATGCAGTATCAGGAGGGGCCGTCGGAGTGCCCTACCTTGCCCTTCGCTATTGGCCTGGGCAAAGCGGCTACGGGTACCTTTTTAAAAATGTTAATAATTTTCATCGACTAAAATCACTACGGTTTAATTTCATTTTAATTTTAAATGAAAAAAGGTAAACAAAATAAACAATGTTGTATCGAATTGAAAACCATAAATTACGAGAATTGCAAGAGAAAAAAAATTATTTTCCTGATTTTTTCAATCTTTTAATTAGAAAAATTAAATTATTTTTAAAATACCACCATTATTATATATTATTATATATCATATATTATATATTATTGAAGCACTTGGTTTGAAACACATTTTAGATAACTTTTATTGAGTAATAAGACACTTTAAATATGGTAAATTATTAAAGTAAAAATATATATATATATTTATCACGACGGAGAGTTTTATCCACATCCATCTTCTTTAAATGCGCTCGGCAAACTCACCTACATTTTGAGCTATATAACATTAAAATCAGTCCAGTAGTTTTGACTGTAGAGCCATTTCAATACACCAGGGTCGAGCAATTTCTTGATTTTTCAACACCCTGTATCTTAAGACAGGGTTAAAAAAAAAACTAAAAACGCAGAACATTTTTTTTTATTGATGTCAACGAATTCCAATACCTAAATATACAAAATTAAAACCTCATTTCCGAAATTGTATGTTTTTTGCGATTTCACGTGTTTTTCACCTATTGTAACGTAACGCAAAAACGCAAAACCGGAACTTAAATTTCGTACCGTAACAAAAACGCAAACGATATAATTTATATTAGCCGTAACGAAAAACGTAACTAAAAAATAAAAACGAAAACAAAAAAAGGAAAAGAAAATTATATCCTTAAAATTTAAATATAAAACTTTTAGTTATTTTTTCTACTCCTATCATAGTAAATTATCTATTACATCACACTAGTGTTACGTTATGAGAATCAAAAGTGTTACGTAATAGGTAATACAATACATATTACGTAATAGTTTTAGGAAAATATGCTTTTTACGAACTAGAATTTATGGTAAAAACTAAATTTTGGCAGCTTTTAATAAGAATAAGTCAGAAATCTTTTTTATACATTTTTAAATCGCAAATCAAATATAATTTAAATATTGGAATTCATTTTGACACAGATTTGTAAATTGTGTGTACATATTTAAGTTTTTTTTAAAGCATTGATGTATCCAGTGGATTTACTGTTCTTTGAAGGAAATATATTATATCAAAACTTCTCGGTTCTGTAATTCTAATTTAGTAAATCCATATATTGGACTTAACTGGATTCGAACCGTCCACCCTAACAATGTATATACTATTGTTTAAACACACTCGGGTATACATCGCTTAGTAATTCATCGCTCGCCTATACTCGGCTTTGTAATTAGTAGCAAATTTTTTCAAGTAAGCATATAGGTTTCTGAAGTATAAAAAACTCGTAGAAAAAGTATATAACAAAATTTGAACTGCAAACCATTTTCCATGCTCGTGAAGGTACTGCACTCACCGCTACGCATCTCGTGCGCAATATTTTCCCTCGCATGTAAAATGCTATTTGATGCTCTTGGTATGTAATATACTATTTTGTTACACTTTTTGTTATTTTACACGCAGTCATTGATAGTAGTAACATATACATAGTTTTGCTATCTTTTTTTTTGATAAAATGTGCTGTGCAGTAGACATTACTACATTACATTTGTCACAACAACTCATAAAAACCTTTTAAGACAAAAGTCCCACAACAACATGCGTTCTAATGTGCTGATGGACGCAAATCTTTAATTTTGCGTTTTTTTTTTAGATTTTTTGTTAAAGAATGGATAACTAAACAATAAATCCTATCACATAAAATATGACATAGGCCAATATTTCATAATAGGAAATAAAATAAAATAAGAGGTAAAAACAAATTTGTTTTAAAAACAAAACTAAAATGGGGTTGCCAATAATCCACCTAGTGACATATTCCTTGATCATGTCAAACACTGTCTTCCTCAATGATAAGATATTGGATAAATAATGATATTAGAATTAGGGATTAAATGAAGACTCGTTTCTTTGAGCAAGCAATAGTGTGCCATTAGCAAAGAAGATTCCATACCTTAGACTGAGGGTGCTACCGTCAGCTGAATACAGTTCACCCGCTAGCTCCCCTAAGATATCACCTGTCTTTGGGTAGTGATATCTCACTGATATTGCCAGTGGTATGTGATATATGTCACGTGAACTCGTATGCCAATAGTAGGGGTACTGGATTACACGGAACTGTCACATGCGTAGATCAAAAATTAAAAAAAATTATTAATCAATAAAATCTTATTCCTCCATGCGATTCTGATTAGTCCAATCTTATGGTAGTTTTGTGAAGTATGTAAATAGCTAATTTCTATGTACTTCATTTCCCAATTATTATACGTTAATTTATTCAAGAGTGATGTATAACGCAATCGTAGCTGTAACCGAAACGTAACGAAAAACGTAACCAAATTAGCTGATCGAAACAATAACTGAAACGAAAACCGTAATATTAATTTGCAGAATAACGAAAACTGAAACGAAATTAAATTTATTTCGTTTCACAACACTGAATTTTAATATGCATCTCTGACAAAAAATAAAAACAATGTACTTAAAAAAACCTTCTGCAGAAAACTGTATTGAACAGAAAACTGTAACTGTACCTTAACACAGGACGAAGTCTTGATCTCTCAGAGCCTTGAAATTTCAGTCTCTTCATACTTTTTTTTAATTGTGATTCACTATCTGTAAGGAAAATTAAACCAAAGGGAAAATTCAGTACGCATGGTTATCACACCTCGATCGTAAATGTCAGCTATTGTTTTTGCTCGTTTACTACCCTTTGTCTTTGACCTTGTTTGCCAGTTTTGGTATGCTAATCCTAAACGAGACATATTTCCAACGGGTTGGGTATCTGAGAGTCATTTCTTTTTTCTGACACTCGATTTCTGCGTGAATAAAATGTGTCAAAATTAGCGACGGAGTTTATGTAGTCTGGCAGGGTCATTCATTTTTCAGTACCCACGTTGACCGAAAAGCTTTTGAAAACTACTCAATTAAATCAAAAATAGTGCTACAATTCTCTAAATTGGTATATATCGTAGGGAATATAATTTCTCTGATTGAACAGATTCTCCTTTGATGCATCATGGAAGAAAATAGAATCTCCAATTTTTTGACAGCAATCTCCAAGATGTTCACTTCTCCAAGCCGTCAAACTACCTGATTTACATTTAGTCTGAGCCGTTTATACTACAGATTAATGGTGGGCTACTGAGGGGCTGTCATAATCATGTGAATAAACACATGGTAAGACATGGAGTAGGAAATGACACTGTTAAAGTGGAAACAATAACTCCTTATATAATGAGAGAATATTTGACTCTCTCAGGGCTGCAAACTCACAGGTTGGTATCAAGCTATCTACAGAGAGAAGATCTCTGCAAAACAGACCAATTGAGGCTATTAGTTTCTTCAGTTCTTGAAGAGGTGTATGTCATAAAGGACTTAGCAGTCTACAATAAGGCTGTGAACTGTTTTAAAATGCGTAAATTCATAAACCTTCAAATGTTTTATAAAAGGCAATTTTTGTCAGCAAATTTACAAAATACTGTGGATTAATATTATATTAAAATATTGAATTGAATTTTCAATTACATTGAATCAAAATAAAACTTAAAAGATCAAAATATTCTTCAGATATCACATAATGTTAAAAATCGTCATGTTGAATAAATATCATCTGATTTAAAGTATACAGTATGCGCAATCAAAAATTTTTGTTTCACGAAATAATTTTTCAAATCACGAAAATTAATAAATTCATTTGTAAATATAAAGGAATTGAAACATCGGGCTCTAAGATATCAAGACTTCAATCCGTGCTAAAATATATAGTTCATGGAAAAAACTGATATGGTGCATTTGCTTTAGTTTTGCACAGAGATATAAGCAAAAACAAAGTTTTTTCCAGGGACGTGTAGCAAAAACAAAGGAAACCATTCAAAAATACTCTCCCGTAGGCGTCACTACTCTATTTCAATAAATACAGCTTTTGTAAATTAACAACATTTTATCTGTAACTATATCTAGCATTTTGGATCCATCCTTTTTGGATATATCTAGTATTATTCCATTAAAATTCTCAAAAACTGTTTAGTGTTCCTTTTCAATAATTACAACTTTTCTGAAAACACGATAATTAATCAACACGAAAATAAACCTAGTTTTATTAATCTGGCAGAAGCCACAACCTAATCTTTTAATAACTCGACTTGCTTAATTAGTGCAGGAAACTTTTCAGAAAACCTGCTCATTTGGCATAAACGTTTCTTTTCAATAAATACGGTTTTTGTGCAAACGCATTTAATCTGCAAATATTTTATATTTTTCTACTGCTTTTATTAGTCAGAACTCAGAAGTGATCCAAGCAGGATTCACTCAGAAAAACTCTTAGAAAACCTATTTATTTAAAGTAAATGCTTCGTTTCAATTACTATATTTTTGGGCATAACGACATACAATCCACTAATACCTATAGTATGACAGAATTTATTGCTATTGATGTTTCGAATAAACAGTTGTTCAAGAAATTTAATTTCAGACGCCCGTCCTCAGCTCTGGTTTTTCCTTTATCCATTTCCCTGGAAACATAGTGTTCTGGATATATAGTGAGCTAATATCCGTCCAACACTTTAATTAAAGGCTAACCAATGTTATAGATTTCGCGTAGTTCTAATTATAATAATATTAAAGAAAGCAGTTGTATCTCAACAAACATAATTTCTGTTGTACGAGAAAAAGTAAAAAAAAAAATGTTAACCGGTAGTGACAAACCGGAAGTTGGGATGCAGAACTGTTGTGAACCGTTATAAATGTTTATGTACCACGTTTCATCAAATTCGATTATCAGGTACAGATGTTATTGAGCTTTCAAAAAAACAGGTGCTCGTGGACCCCCTACCACTTTGTTCAATATCGCTAAAAAAAACTAATCAGTTGCTTGCCATACATATTTGCATCTTTTTGCAAAGTGTCATCAAAATTCATTCACGAACGAATGTTGTATACTCCCAACAAACATTGAAAAAATTGTGACACAGTAAACAGGAATTCGGGAGGCCCCCACCACTTATCCCAATATTGTCCAAAAACGAATCAGTTCTTTGTCATTTAAGTCTTCAGTTTTTTCAAAGTGTCATGAAAATTGATTAATTAATTTCCATATTTTAATGCGATTTTAATTATTTCAGTATCCCTAATGCATTGAAAACTTAAGAGCACAACACAATTAACAATTTAATTATTCTTTTGACGGCACACATAGTCTAAGGCCAAATTAAAGAGTATTACCAGCCCGACTTGCTGCTGGTCATTTATGTTGAGAAGGTTCTCAAAATAAACGACCCAAATATCTTACATTCTTTTTCTGATTTCTATTTTTAACGTAGTCTTTTTTTTGGAGTGAGGGTGTTAAACTCATGCCACACCCAAATTTTTATGTATGGGTCTGTCCCGTTTTGTTCTTAAGGCTTTCAGAAAAACCTGTTTACACCTTTATATAGTGCGCCGCTAAAGCTAAGACAAACGCCGGATTCAAGCTGCCCCTAGCACGGAGAACAGTCGCTTGAGCGTTGGATTTAAGGCGCCAATGACTCGCTGCGGTGTAGCATCATTGACTAAGAAGTATTCAGTCTGCCACTCTCCGATACACTGACTAAATTCTATAAGCATTACCCAGGTCAGGTAGCACGGCGTGGACTTCGAATGTCGGATTTCGCTACGTCGTATTGTATGCACTTGTCTTGGTTTAAAAATAATTATGCAGCCAGACAATCTGGCTTCGCATACAGCTGGCGATCATATCACCATTGATCTTACATTCAAAGTTACAACTCATTATCACTCAAACTAAATGATTTTAAGCAAAAATTTAGGAATGATTTTTTTAATCACTGTATTAGACCAACAAATAAAAACTGTTGCAATCGGTCTTGTATTTTTCGCGTTTTGGATTTGTCGGTAGACTTTGTGCTTATTTAAACTCTTTATGACTTTATGTTTCTAGCCAAAACAAATTTTTCTAGTAATTTTCTTAACCAGTTTTCGACTTATTTTCAAAAATGTGAAATAATTTTCCTGTCCACTTCGAACATTACAAGTAACAAGAGAAAAAATTTTAAAAATTCACGGTTATAGGATATGTAAAGATTGAATGAAAAATGTGGTCAACTATGACAAAACTATAAAATAATCATAGTCCCTGGGCCGGCGCCGATTTCATATGATGATTATCACATATTTTATACTTCGTGAGGAACATATTTTATACTCTTATACTTCGCCTGTCCTTGACGAGCCCGAAAACATTTGTTCTGCGATTTTTCCTCAAATTGGCCGCTTTTGCGTTCGGCAAGCTCCGAAAAATGCCGATTGCCCGCGATCTTGTAAATTTGCTGCCACATTTTTTTTTTTAACTGTGGGGTTGGAAATTTGTTTTAGAACAGGAGGGTAAGCTTGTCCGACCAAAATGTGTCTGCTATTGTCGAGTCCGACAACTGACATTTTGGTATGTTTGGGTGGTCGGACTAGACAATAGCAGACAATTTTTTGTCGGAAAAGGTTACCCTCGTGTTTTAAATCAAATTTCCAACCCCCATAGTTAAAAAAAACATAAATTTACAAAATCCCGGGCAATCGGCATTTTCGGAGCTTGCCGAACGCAAAAGTGGCCGATTTGAGAAAAATCGCAGAACAAATGTTTTCGGGCTCGTCAAGGACAGGCGCCTCACGAAGTATAAAATATGTGGTAATCATCACATGGTGGGCGAGATGGAGAAGTGGATAAGTCAACAACATCTCTTACAAGGAAGTTAAGCAACACTGGGAAGGGTTCCAACTTAAACGGGTGACCGCTTGGGAACTTCATCAGAAAAAATATGGAAATATGATTGTAGCACATTGAAGCAGGAATATCTCGCCCACGGTATGCCAGTATACCTTATCCAGCAGCCCTGGAAACTGGCTAGGATTCGATGGCCCAATCACCCGTTAATCCGAAAGGTGAATCCGAAATTCAAATGATTAAAGAAACGTACACTAGAAAGAAACAAAACCAATCAAACCGGAATAATCAAATATCGACCCTTAGCTATCGTACCCGGACACGAGTAGGAAACTGGAATGTCAGAACTCTGATAGAAACATCGCGGTTAGCACAAGTTGAGAAAGTAATGAAAGAATATAACATCGAGATACTAGGACTCAGTGAAGTAAGATGGAAAAACAGCGGAGAGCTAACAACAAGCGAAGGAAATTACATGATGTTCTCTGGTAAATCCAACACACACGAACAAGGCGTAGCAACACCAAACAACACCAACACCAAACACCATTAACAACACCAAACGCAAAGAAAGCACTTCTCGAATGGAAACCAATCAGTAGCAGAATAATAACAGCAAGATTCCAATCGAAAATTAGAAATACAACGATCAGTGCTATGCACCTACCGAAGAAGCTGATGATGCGACAAAAGATGAATTCTACGAACAGCTCCAAGCAACACCGAAATGACATCAAAATAATACAAGGTGATTTCAATGGCAAACTTGGAACCGACAACACCGGAATGGAATCAGTCATGGGCAAGAACGCACTAGAATCAACACATAATGGAGATAGGCTCATCGATTGTTGTGTCACAAATCAACTATTCATAGGAGGCAGCAAGTTCCCACACAAGAACATACATAAATACACTTGGACATCACCAAATGGAAGAACCAAGAATCAAATTGATCACGTACTGGTGAATAAGAAGTTTCTATCCTCACTACAAGACGTCAGAGCAAAGCGAGGAGCAGACATACACAGCGACCATCAACTGGTAATTGCAACATTCAAAATTAAACCAGCCGCTGTAAAACACAACAAGTCATGTCAGAGGAAATTTAACATCAGCAGATTGAGCGACAAAAATACAAATAACATCTTCAAAGAATCGCTCCAGCTCAATCTACCAAACAACGAAACCACCAGTATTGATGAAAAATGGGAACAAGTTAAAGAAGCTTACGTCAAAACTGCTACAGATGTGCTTGGATACCAAGACAAATCACGGAAACCATGGATTAGCGATGATACCTGGAAGAAAATTGAAGAGCGTCGTCAGCTCAAGTTGCAATTGTGTCACCAGAACACAACCGAGATCCGCAGCAAATATGAAAGTACAGCAAAACAAGTTAAAAAGATGGCAAGGAATGATCGCAGAAGATATACAGAAAGCATTCTCAAGACTGCAGAAACAGCAGCAGCTAATAGAAATATGCGCACACTACACAAATGCGTGAGAAAGGTCACCAACAAATATACAAACACTCCACCAATAAAGGGTGAATCTGGTCAAACCCTCACAACACATGAACAGCAGCTAAATAGATGGAAAGAATACTTCGAAGACAACTGCCACCAACATGAAAATAACTTGCAGTCTCCGGATGACAACTATAACGAAACTATCAGCACCCATCCACCAACGGAACGGGAAGTTAGAGATGCCATACAGAAACTCAAGAATAACAAATCTGCTGGTACATCAGCAGAATTACTCAAAGCAGATGTAAACACAACAGCAGAAGCTCTAACACCACTATTAGCTGATGTATGGAACGAAGGAAAAATACCAACCAAATGGAAAGAAGGTCTAACCATAACAATCCCAAAGAAAGGTGATCTAAGAGAATGCAAAAATTGGAGAGGTATATCTCTGCTCAACACAATAATGAAAATACTAGCTCTCGAAAGAATATCCCCATCAATTAACATGAAACTAAGAAACGAACAAGCCGGCTTTAGGCCAGGAAGAAGCTGTACCGATCATATCAACACAATCCGTATCATCATAGAGCAATCAAACGAATGGAATTCACCATTGTATCTCCTCTTCGTGGACTTCGAACGCGCCTTCGACTCAATTAACAGAAGCGCGATATGGAAGACACTTTGTGAAATGGGCGTCCCGAAGAAAATAGTTGATCTAATCAAAGAAATGTATCGGGATGCTGGCAACAGAATACAATACAAAGGACAGCAAAGTGATAAATACTACAACCACCGAGGAGTGAGACAAGGCTGTGTACTATCCCCGCTACTATTCCTGATAGTACTAGATAGTATCATGAGAAAGCTCGATGATGCAAGTCCAAATGGAATCCAATGGAACACAACAAGCCGGCTCAATGATCTAGACTACGCAGATGACATCTGTCTACTTACACACACACATACGGACATGCAGCAGAAAATACATAAGCTATCAGTCCTTGCACATGAAGTCGGTCTCAACATTAATATCAGGAAAACAAAGTCTATGAGATTGAACACCAAAACGATAACACCAATTACCATCAACAATACACAAGTGGATGAAGTCGACAAATTTGTGTACCTTGGTTGTACTGTAGCAAAAACAGGCGGGACTGAAGAAGTAGCGTATTAACAAAGCTAGAAATACTCAGCGTATTAACAAAGCTAGAAATACGTTCAATATGCTTCACAAGATCTGGAATGCATCCGTCCTGTCAAGAAAGACAAAGCTACGAATGTTCAATGCATGTGTCAAGTCAGTACTGCTATATGGGTGTGAAACGTGGAAACACACAAAGAAGATCACAAATCAACTACAGGTGTTTGTGAACAAATGCCTGAGAAGACTGATCAAATGCTTCTGGCCGAAAACCATCAGTAACCAGGAACTTCTACGACAGACAGAGCAGTTAGACATTGAGTCCGAGATAAAACAAAGGAAATGGAGATGGATAGGACATACACTGAGGAAACCAGCTAAAGATATAACAAGGATGTCCCTAGAGTGGAATCCACAAGGTAAAAGGAGAGTTGGAAGACCACCCATGACGTGGAAGAAAACGGTGCTAGCTGAAGCAAAACAAATCGGCAAGACATGGGGTGAACTGAAAGCGATTGCCCCGAACAGAGTCAGATGGTCCAGCCTAGTAGACGCCCTATGCTCCTAAAAATGGAGATAAAGGAAAAAAAAAAAAATCATCACATGAAATCGGCGCCGGCCCAGGGACTGTCAACCAAGTAGGTCAATTTCGCTACGTTGCAGGCAACCGATCACCTCAACTAATATTTAGCGTGCAACCTCAACTGACCAGACGTCCCACGCCGCGTGGAAATGTCCCACCTTTCATTGCGTTGTCCCACGGAGAAATCTGTCCCACGAAGCAAATATTTCTACCACATTTGACCGTATTATCGAAATAATCAAAAAAACCTTATACCTACGTAAAGTTTGCGCAATATCGCAAAAACCTTATATCTACGTAAATATTGCGCTTAGTCAAAGTAATGGCTTCACAGTTTTTTCTTGCAGTTTGTATAATGTTATGTATATGTTGATTTAACTATTTTGAGAGAACAAACCAGTGCAATATTTTCTTAGAAATACTAAACTCAGTCTTTTTCACTTCAATAATTTGCATTTTATTTTGCAAATATCTTTTGATGTCTAACAGATCTACCTCAGCGAAAAGGTTTCTTTGTTTATAGAAACATCTCCCCGGTGTATATATACGGTGACCATCCGTCGTGTATTTTATAGGACTGTCCTGTTTTTTGCCATGCTGTCCCTTGAGATTTTTTTGCAAATACAGGACAGTACAATGTCCTATTTCTTAGTTTGATATGTAAATGTCCTCTTTTTTGCATAAACTTTACACGAATATGCATTTAAAGTAATAATTTTTCTAAATTTCCCTAAAATTTGTCTAAATTTCCTAAGTATTACAATATTGAGCCAAATGTCAAAATCATAGCCCCACTTTTTGCATTTTTCAACGTATTAGCTCCTAACGTTTCTGAAACAGCAAAAACAAATGTTTGTTTGTCTACCAACCAGCCATTACAACCGATAAACAATTGAAAGCTACTTTAGCGAGCAAAAAAATTGGGTAATCCTTTGAATAAAATAAAATAAAATTTAGTATTTAATTTTAGTATTCTAGTCAAGAAGACGTTTGTTATTGGTCCCTGGGCCCAAAACCGATTTCATGTGATGATTACCACAAATTTTATACTTCGTGAGACGCTAGTCTTTGACGAGTCCGAAAACTTTTATTCTGCCATTTTCCTCAAACCGTCGATTTTTCGTTCGGCAAGCTCCGAAAAATCTCGATCGCCCGCGATCTTGTAAATTTGCTACCACAATTTTTTTTTAAGTGTGGGGGTTGGAAATTTGCTTTAGAACACGAGGGTAATTTGTCTGCCATTGTCGAGTCCGACAACTGATATTTTGGTATGTTTGGGCTGTCGGACTAGACAAAAGTAGACAAATTTTTTTCGGACAAGGTTACCTTCATGTTCTAAAACGAATTTCCAATTCCCATAGTAAAAAAAAATTACAAGAGCCCGGGCAATCGGCATTTTTCGGAGCTTGCGGAACGAAAAAGCGGCCGAATCGAGAAAAATGGCAGAACAAAAGTTTTCGGTCTCGTCATGGACAGGCGCCTCACGAAGTATAAGATATGTGGTAATCACAACATGAAATCGGTGTGGGCTTTTTTTAAAACATTTTTTTAAAAAATGGTCACCGTATGTATATACGACAGATCGAAAGTATATTAAGAAAAATAAAATACAAAATACATAATAAAAAGACTCAGTTTTTCTTATAAATTCATAAACATTTAAATTTTCAAACCAGAGTTTACAATTTTATTTTCAATCCTTTAAAATAATATTCAAAAATTAAAATGTTTATAATTTGAATATCGTTCTTACTCGCAGTGGCGAAGCGTCGGTATAGACACACTAGAGTCTAGACAGTGTCTACCCAAACATAATATAAATATGAAACTTTATTTTCATATTGTTCGCATAATGTCGACTTAATACTATTTTGTTAAACGTTCAAAGAACAACATTAAGTTTGTTTTAATACAATAATTAGAACAAAAATAATTCAGCTATGTTCCTGAAACTTTAATACAAACGTTTCCCAGTTTCATACAAACAAACAAAAATGTTTTTCTCACAGTAGACGTTTCAAATTATGACTACCGTAATAAGCAATAGTAACAACAACAAATTTTCAACTTTTGTTCCTTCTTGGATAGACAGTTTTGTTTATATCTATTTCTGTTTATATATTTTGTTTCCAAATTTTTTGAGAAACATATTATATTATTACTTTAATACAAACGTTTTCCAGTTTCATAAAAACAAGCAAAAATGTTTTTCTCCGATAGACAGCAAATATAAATTTTGCAGACTTATTTCAGTCAGCAAAGTGGCACTTTTCCTGCCTAGGCAGCAAAGCAAGTACTTTGCTGCCTAGGCAGCAAAATAATTAGACTTCATAGAAATAAACAGATATTGCGATTAAAAAAAAATTTTCATTTTTAAAATTTTGCTTTATTTTTAAAGTAATAATTATTAAATTACATATCATTGTAATTAATCGGAGAAAAAATTATATGTTCAACTCGGCAGCAAGGTAGATTGACTGCCTTGGCTGAATTCCTAGCCTCGCTCGCTCGGCTATGAACTATCAGCCGCGGCAGTCAATCTACTACTTTGCTGCCTAGTTAAACAAATAACTATTTTCTCACAGTAGACGTTTCAAATTATGACTACCGTAATAAGCAATAGCTACAACAACAAATTTTCAACTTTTGTTCCTTCTTGGATAGACAGTTTTGTTTATGTCTATTTATATATTTTGTTTATATATTTTGTTTCCAAATTTTTTGAGAAACATATTATGGGAAACATTTTTGACTAGGAAGATATAAAAAATATAAAAGTAATTATTTGGATGACATGAAGATATAATAGTTATTTTTGCAATTCCGAATCACAATTCAATTACGACGCGTGAGGAAAAAATCAACTTTGTGCAACTAGATACACAAAGTACTATTATTTATCTAGAACAAAAAGTGAAACTTTAAAGTACGAGCTAGTTGTTTACGGCCAAAGCGTCTAGCCGAGGCCGAAATTACTAGTGAGTACCTTTAAAAACACTTTTCGTTTGAGGTAAATACAAAATTTTATTTTATACTGGAAATTTATTAAAATAAAAAGAAATGAGTTTTAAAATTTGCTCAAAAAGTTGAACTTTAACGTCCTAGGACTTTATAAAATTTTATAAAGTCCTAGGACATTAAAGTTCAACTTTTTGTACTAAAATAATCCGAAAAAATATGTCGTTTTAGATATCAGTATGAAATAAAATATATAAAAGTAATTATTTGGATGACATGAAATGTAACTAAACATTAAATTTGAAAAACAAATTGACAAATTGAACTTGAAATTGGACATGGAATATGATTCTTTCCAGTTTCAACTCCTACCAACTTATAGGATCAGTTGGCAAATATCAAGTTGTAGCTTGAATGTCGTTTTTAACAAAAATTGTAATTATTAGTTAGATATTTGTTGAGCAATTTTTTGTGTGATTCCAGATTCGATTCCACGACTTCTGAATAACAGGAAGAGTTGGAAAATAAATTTGAATCTTTGATTTTGGATTAATTTTTGGAATATTTTTAGAATTTTGAAAAAAGTTTCAATCTTTGATTTTGTTATAATTTTTGCAATATTTTTGGCATTTTGGGAAAAATTTGAATTTTTAATTTTGTTATTATAATTATTGCAATATTTTAAGAGTTCTAGGAAAAGTTTGAATTTTTGTTATATTTCTTGCATTAATTTTGGAATTTTGAAAATAGTTTCAATTTTTGATATTTTAATAATTTTTAGAAAATTTTTGGAATGTTGAAAAAGTTTAAATTTTGGGTTTTATTATAATTTTTGGAATATTTTTAGAATTTTGAGAAAGTTGTACGTGTAGTACTTTTATTTGTACTTTTACAAAGAATATTATGTTTAATATTCATCGCTCCCCAAAACTTAAAACAATGTTTTTGGTAATCTACAATATCCTTTATCTTTTGTACAAAATATTTTTTTTTAAAAATTTAAAAAATTTTTAATTTTCATTTCGATTGAATAATCTTTTTTAAATATTTTGCTTGCCGCGAATAAAAAATATAGTATATGATGCACGGACGTAAGTCATTTTAAACTTAATGTGGGTACAAACCTCAGTTGGCGCCTCGAATCGCCAACTCTTGTAAAAAAAATTGTACAATATATATTGTATAGAGATTTCATTATGAGGCTTAGTCATAACTCATAAGACTTCAGAGACATCGGCACTGTATGCCTGGGCCATTTATTACTCCTCGCCGGAAATGAAACATTTTGGATTTCAGTATGATATAATATTTTTCGAAAGTTTTAAAAAATTAAATATATTACTCACCCAAAAGAAGTAACACACCGATAAATGACACACATGAGTATAAAAATGATAAATGATAACTACCCAAGCCTATAAAAGAAATATATAAACATTTATTAATATAAACATTTATTAATTAATAATAATTAATAATAACATTTATTAATAAAATTAACATATATTTTTTTTTGAAAAAACTGATTTTTTATATCTAATAGATTTTAATGTTACCAACTAATTTTACAGGTAAGCCATTATTATCGAGATAAATTCCCTATAGTAAAAATTTTACTTGATAATGACAGTTTAACTCTATCAATTGCTTGCCGACTTTGCTGTCGGTCCAATCCCTTTTCATTTCGCTCCATTGCTAATTGACTCGTTGTGAGATACACTGAAAAAAAAAATTGAAGTTCATGACAACCTCATCTCAAAGTTGGCAGTTGATTATTCATGCAAAGAAAAATCATTTGCAAACAATTTCACCGTGATTGGGACAACTACACGATAACATTTTCCTAACAACAGAATGAGGTTTATTTAAAATATAAACTGTTATATCCAATATAACAGTAGTTGAATAAAGTTAATAACTATTTCCATGAAAAAAATTTTCTTTGGCCTTATATCATGAATTTTTCATTTTAAATTTTAAGTATTTGAGATTAATTGAACTAAATTTTATTTTCACATAAATATTTCGTGTAATTGTCTCAACTTCATTGATTTATAATTGTAGAGTTGTTGAAGCAATTTCGTAGTTTGATTCGCCATATGTGACCGCACGGTGAGGTTGAGACAATTGCATTTCGATTGGAAATAGGACATGTTTTTTTCAGTGTACTATAGCCCGAAACTCTTGAATGATTTCATGTATTTTGTCTCTCTCCTTTCGAAAAACACTGCCTGGTAGTTAGTTGTTGGAACATATTTTAATAATTCTTTATCATGGAGAATCAAAATACAAAAAAACTTTCAAGGATTCTGCGATTTCATGATTTGAGTGTTATACTGTTTGAACAACTTTACATGGGTCATAAATTTCTTGTTTAAAAAGAAATATTTTTCAAATTTTGATAGAATTCTTCAACCGGTATAAGCAAAATATTATCGAACCAGTTTGGGTAGAGATGAAGTTTTTTGTCTCGATGCCGTTTTATCTTATTGCGAATTGAAGAACTGATTCTGATCCAATACATGGTGTCCACTTTTTTTTCGAAACAAAATTCCCTGACTTTCCATGACTTTCCAGACCAAAAAGATAAAAATTCCATGACTTTTTTAAAATAATTAATTAATATAAATAAATTAATATAATTAATAAAAACTAATAATTTTGTATACAAAAAACCTAAAATGTATAAATGTTTTCACATGAGTCGATGTTACATGACATGAGACATGTTTTAATTCCAACAAAGACACAAAATATTTCAAATTCTGATAAATATGTAATTACATAAAAGACCTAGTTGTGGAACTACATATAGCTTTCCAACCCAATTATTTTAATAGCGTGGTCAAATTGTAGAACTGAATGCTTGCCCGATGCTCAATCTTTTTCCAGATGAATTTTCCCCATCTGTTTCTCTAGTTGACATGGTATCTTCGGCTATTTAAGTGTCTAAATAATGAATGGTGTGCTAAACATGTTTAAATAATTAATAATATCAAACCGATTTACTAAAAACAACAACATCGAAGTTCGACAAAATGTTTCACTCTTCAAAAATAGAAATCAAAGGTTTTTGAAGTTTTTCCAAGGTTTCTCTTTTTAATCGTCATTGTTTTATACTGACGATGTAAACGTTTTTGCTCCAAAATTAACTGAAACCATTTAATTCGGGATTAATAAATTAATTCCCTTTTCAATAGAAACTCCAACTAAAAATGTGTTCAAGGGCGGCCAAATTGACTTTTAGAAGCTAACGTAGATTATTTTCCATTTGATTATATAAGAAAATACTCGTTACATCTAAAAGCTAACAGTATGAATAAGCCGAAATTGACAACGAAAGCAGCATAACTTCCCGGGTAGGAGCTGCCAATATTAAACAACGAACTAGGGTTGCAGCGATAAGCAAGCTTGCCGAAAACCGATTAATCGGCTTTCTTTATCGGCCGATGCCGATTAATCGGCTGCCGATTATTTGATGGAAATGAGTTAAACAAATATGCGCAAAGAATTACTATTAAGTAGAACGTTGGACTTTTCTTCACAAGTCGGGACAGTTCCACCAAAATCGGGACGCTTTGCAACTTTAGTTTAAAATATTATGCAAATGTGAAATATCACTTTTATTTTTTTAATTTATAGTTCGGCAAATAGTAAAATTTCTGTAACTGTTGAAAGCGCTTTTTGCATTTTTCTGGCAACTATTTTCCATTCGTAGGTAAAACAATCTGCAGTCCTCAGCTTATTTTTTACCCAATATCTAGGTTTACTGTGGTACATTTGGTGGATTCATGTATTTGGGAACGACTTCGTTGTCATTATTTTAAAAACTTAGAGTTCGCAATGATAGACAAATTACTAAGTTTAATATGAAAAATACAATGTTGTCTCAAGTTTTAGAAAGGATGAAACCAACATTCATAACACAGTTTAGAGAAGTGCCATTTGAAAGAGCTTTGAATTTAAGTAACATCGGAATTTTTTGTATAATTTTGCACTACACAGTTCGTAAATTAAAGTCAAAAAGGGCTATTTCATTTGAACAATTTGATCAATTTGAACAAATTTACAGCTAGTCCAAGAAGTTTGGTAAAATTTAAAAAAAAAACCATATGTCGATGGCAGTGACTCTGAAGTACTTTATTTAAAAACAGCATTATTTTAAATTAAGTTTTTCAAAAGATAGAACTAACTGTCAAGTTATCAAAAAATTGCAGAAATACATAAACAGATTTGATTTTTTTTAAACAGCCCACAATCTTATACATTTTTAAAAAGGTTTTCAACTATGGCTGACATAGTGTTATAGAATTTGGAATTTGTTGTCTTTAAAACGCAATAAACAATAAAAAACGCATGTGTAAATGCATAAACTAAACCAAGATTTAGTTTATTATATTGTACGTTATTCACCTGTCTAATACATTGTAAGCATGTAAAAGTCATATTATGTTTATCTTTATTTTTATGAATGTTGCTAAAGAGTAACATTCATAAAAATGAAGATAAACATAAAACTGTGGAAAGCGGTTGGATGCCACAACCTCTTTCCACACATTTAAGGGAGGTCTGGGGAAAACATTGGTTTGGTAGACCAGTCTAATTTGCCAGACTTGGCCCCAGGAAACCAGTTCAAACTTGGTTCAAACTTGGACCGTTTATAAATGTTAAACCTTACCCGAACCACAAAAGCTGTAGCTTGGTCCAAGTTTGGTCCCTTAGCTCATTCTAACCTGGGTTTCGAATATATCAATTTGAAAAGTGTTGACAATGCCATAAATTCTTATTCTATTTGTACTACTTTTTACTACTACTTGTACTAAATCTTTTGACCTTGACGCTTTGAAACGCTTTGCTTCAAACACCACCATTCTGAAAATTCCTGAAGAAATACTCCAAATTCAGTCTTCAGGAGTTTATATGAAAAAAATTCATTTCAAAATTCAAACCCAAAATTGTCAAAAAATGTTTAAAGGCGGGTTAAACATCAACAAAACTGGACAACATCCAACCATATAATCCGAGCAAATTTAAAAGAACTTGCACTCACTTTAACTAAAATTTTCTACAGATTTTATAAATCTATAGTATTTTTTTCTTCGTGCTAGAAGAAGCCCAATATCAGTCGATCTACAAAAAAGAAACAAGATGTGGTAGACCAACAGCTTTACTTCCAGTCCTATCCAAAATATATGACCACTATATTCATTCACATATATCAAATTGGGAGACAATCATTTGATATCTGATAGCTAATGCGGTTTTCGAAACAAGACATCAACAGCCGTACTACTGAGCTTTGTAAACCGTTGTTGGAACTGCATACTTGAAAAAGATGGTGTACCCTACCCCTACGTTAGTGCGTTGATTTTTTTTCTTTACACAAGGTTAGTGGATTAAGAATTTGAAGAATTTTTTGAGGGGTTTATTTGAGGTTAAAAAGCTTGGCATTTAAATCACGTAAAAGTAAAACTCTGTTAAAAAGAAAAAAAGTGAAATTCTGTTGAAGAATCACGCTCAAATGTCACTGTTCTACATTTAGCTATGTGAACAGTGAATGGGTGGGCAGTGGAATTTGTTGTGGTGGGACGAAACAATGTAGCAAGCTCGGTTAAGATTGATTTGATCTCATTAGAAAAATGATCATCCATAAAGTATTTGCAGAATATTGCGAAATCTGCAACATTTACTAAGATGGCTTTTTTTTATTCTAAATTAATTAAAGCTGGTGCACTCTAGCCCTAATTTTGTCCCAACTCTATTTTTAATTTATATAAACGAACCGTTGTAAATCCACAGTAGTCAGTAACCCGATAAGTAGTTTTGCAGATGGTAAAATGGCACAAATCATTGGTCACCCAATTTTCAAATGATAAAATACATCGTCCCCGAAAGGTGCAGCACTAAAAGTAAACTAGTAGCTTACAATTCCAATTGGGGCAATCAAAATTTGATCAACTTTAATTCCAAAAACATAGCTATTTTTTCTAGTTTGAAAACTGAGTTTCCCAACGATATTTCAATCAATATGTGTGGAGATTACGTTAATGCGAAAGCATTCGTTTATTGGGAGTCCCCATTGCAGATGACTTACTATGCAACGATCATTTAATAGCAATAACATAGTAACATAGACCATGTGTAGAAAACTCGGCCTCCTCCATAAAAGTTAAAAAATACTTCACTCCACATTAATGACTTAATATTTATAAGTAATATATGCGTCCTTGTGTCTTGTCAGTTAGTTAGTGCCTGATTAGTAATTGTTGAGACTTGAGATCACACGCTGTCATAGCGACAGAATGCAAAGGGATTTTTTGTACATTGACGAAAAAATATTAATTTGAACGTTTACGTAAAATTTTAGAGTATCCAAAAATTTTTAAGAACTGAAATTCAAAATAAAACATTGAATAGATTGTATTATAAACTATGTCGCTTGCAAAAATATTTTAAATACATATAAAGGAGACATAAGTAAAATATTAAGAATGCATGCAATATAATTTTTATTTTTATAACAAAGTTTTTGTTAAAATAAAATTTTTTCCAGAAAATAACAAAAATTCCATGACTTTCCATGACTTTCCCTGACCAAAATAAAATCCCCTGACTTTCCATGACTTTCCAGAATTCCATACCTGGTGGACACCATGCAATAGCAAGCTCTCCTTGGTCAAAGACAGATGCCAATCTGAACCGTATCTTTCCTGCAGAATAGGCGCTTAAGTTGTGTTAGTTTTAATGCGACAATGAATCGCTGTAATAATTGTAATAACTACACAAGCGTGGAAGTAGAATTTTGACATTCGCATTGGTAAAGTAATAATTTATTAGATATTAAAAAATAAGTTGTTTTATTAAAATTTTATTCTTAATGACAATCTAAAAATTACTTACTTAATAAAGTTTGTAGCAGACCACTTTTTTCGGGATCAATTAACGCAGAAATAACATACGTCATACCGAGTACAACGAATGCTAACAAGGAAAACACTGTAAATGTTTCATATACCCTTGCAATAACACCTTTTCTATGTCCCGAAAAACCGGATGATTCCGTAAATAAATATGAAAATGGTAAGAAAACAAAAAGAGATAAGTTTGAACATAAAAACACGTAATTCCATAGTCCTGAAAATATAAAAAGAAATATTTCAAATACACTTTATTCAAATTTTTATTTCTATAATTTACCTTGTATCAATGAACTATTAAGCCATTTGACATAATAACTTTTTGGATACAAGAGAAGTACTTCATTACTTGCGATTGAAATTGGTAATAATAATGCTGAACCAATTGCAATTGCCATTGAGAATGTACACAGCCATAAACTAGAAATATTGTTATAGTGAGAGTTTGCCTTGTAAATCAATTACAAAAAAAATACCTTATTCTGTATACTGTAATTTCATCATCGTCAGTTGAATATAAATCTTCGCGATCACGTCTTCTAAATCGTTCTATTAGTGCATATGAACCACAATACAAAAGAATCAGAAGAAGTAGAAATATCTTAAAAAAGATAGTTCATATGATTAATATTCAAAATATATATACATACATACATATATACAAGTTATTTATATTTTTATTTAAAATTTTTGTGTGTATATTGCTACGGTTCTAACAGAATCGCGAGGAAATAAAAAACAAAATGATATCAACATCAGTTTATTCTATAAAATTTTAATCATTATAACAAAACTGAAATCATTTAAGTCATCGTCTTCAAACATGTGTTATTGAAGTATGTAATACTTACTAAGTTGGCAGAAGAGGCCGACACACGAAACCTAAGGCGTGGCATTAAACGGCTGTCTCTTTGGCGCTCCTACGTGGAGCATAAACCCCAAAACGAAACAACCTTTGAAACTTTTGGCTCAAAGCAATTACGTTGTAACACTGTTTAAACGCATTCCAAGAGTAACAACGAGAATTACGCCGACGAGCACAATAAGTTTACTGAATACTCCGAAGCACAAGATAAAGAAAAGCATATAGAAACAACATGTTAATCTAATGTTACTTTACGCAAATAACTTAATTAGGTAGGAAGCAACGCACCTCATGGCGGTACTAGATCTCCTTTAGGTCTGTCACGGTTGTGAAAATTGTTTTATTGTGTTCTGCAGCATTCACGAACAGAATAAAATTACCAAATCGTGACGAAGGATATTTTGAGACACACCACTTTTGTGTCAAAAATGTGTTTTTACTTTCCTTCGTCCCAAGGTTCCGAATTCCAGATTTATTTAAACATTTATTTTCCATGTCTCATGACATTCCATCTCTCAAAACCATATATCCAAGTTTCAGTTTTGCTAACAATGCAAAATCGTATCAATTTACATTACAAGATTTTCCCATGTTTCGTTTTTTGTAAATTTTACAGAAAACAATTAATGTAAAATTCTGGATTAACATAAGTCTTTATCCAATTTCACTTTATTTAACTCTCGTTTTTCTTTTTTTTCTTCTTAAGTCTGAAATTCAGCCTTCCGATTTTTTTTTGTAACTGATTAAATTTTTCGTTTAATTGTGGAAAAGTTAATTTTTCCCACATTTTGATTAGATTTCTGGAATTCTGTTTTTGATTAAAAAGTGTTGTGTTATAAGGTTTACAATATGTGTCACAACAACCCATAAATACCTTTTAAGACCTAGGTTCCACAACAACTTGCGCTCTTGAGTTTTTAGGAACGCTTTTTATAAACCTCTGCGGATTGACACCACCTGAGACTATGGATTCCGGCAAACTATTACATTTGTATGCAGTTCGGACAAAGAAGTCTTTCTGCGATCTGCCAGTATGACAGCGCGGGATCTCGACCGTTTGACTGTTTGCGCTAGCCGATTGCCGAGTGAAACGGGGGTAAGAATAAGATTGACGCATGATGCTGCTGATTTCATCTGAGCACTGTTGATGACGATATTTGTAAAACAACGAGGTCAGCAACAGTGCGACGATGTTGTAGGGAATCAAGTTTTAATGTCAAATCTCGATCACCCACAATTCGTATAGCCCGATTTTGAACAGAGGCCAAAGGGGGCCAAGATGGAAACAGAAGTAGCACCCCAAACTTGACAACAATACTCCATGCAGGGACGAATATAGGACTTATAAACATGGAGCAATTGGTATGGAGTGAACATTTTTTTGCATCTATTTAGGAGGCCGAGTTTTCTAGATGCGCTTTTTGCCATCGCTATTACATGATCGTTCAAGAGTAGGTGGTTGATTTTTTGTTCCAAAAACTGTATTGGCTGTCGTCTATTAAATGATTTACTTCCAGAAATTTTGAAATGTGTGTATTAATATAATGCTCGTAGACTATGGATAGGACCGATAGTAAAGCTATTGGCCTATAATTTGAGATATCGGATTTTGGTCCCTTTTTGGTGACGGGCTGGACATTTGTCAACTTCCAGCACGAGAAAAATATACCAGATTTGTATGGTTGGGAGAATATCTTAGTCAAAGTTGGTGCAAGTTCTTTAGAAAAGGTTTTTAAAATAATGGGTGGAATGTTGTCCTTTCCTGAGGCTTTGTTGATGTTTAACCACTTTGAAAGTTTAGCGACTATTTTGGGTTTAAAGTGCAGTTCATTCATATTAACTCCTGAATACTGGATTTGGGGCATTTCTTTAGGAGTTTCCAAAACAGTGGAGTTTAGAGCAAAGCGTTCAGCGAACAAGTTAGCTTTTCTTGCAGGATCTTTGGCGGTTGAATCACCATCAATAATAGAGGGAATAGAAGATTTTGTACCAGAATTTAAGGAATTAATGACACTGTAGAAACTCTTGTCAGAAATAGACATAGACGTAAGTTTTGAAGCTTTCGCTCTGTCAATTTCAGACTTTTCGTTTGAGATAATCTGGTTAGATATTTTGTTGGCCTTTGGATATTGGGATCGATTAGCGGGAATTTTGTTATGAATTCATATATCAAATGATCTACGTTTGTTTCTAAGTGCCACTTTCGAATACAAGTATTTTTGCTTGAATTTTACTATGGAAAAAGTGACGAATTTATTGATAGCAAATTGAATGGTTTCTGTAATGTTTTGAGCAGAAACATTTACATTGTCAGTGTAAAAACAATGACGGTCGAAAGGGAAACCATGGAAAAAAATTTGAAGACCACTCTTATCCATTTTGAGTAGTGAAATATTTTACGGGGTTTGGGAGCTGTAGTGTAAATAATAAAGTAAATCAGTTTTGATGACTGATGAAATTAAATTATGATCAGAATTTCCAATACTACCTTTCGCGACAGCAACACTCGTAATATCTGGCATTGTGGTAAGATAAAGATCTAAAAGAAAACTATTATTACCTCCATTACGGCGAGTGAAAGTTGGGTTTTTAACAATTTGGGATAGGCCCTGAGACACGGCAAAAATTTCTGCCAGTTTTCCACTATTGTCAACATCGTCGGTCGATTTGGAGAATTCCAAGTTCCAACCATGATTTGTTGTGGGCGTTGAAGTCACCGGTAACGATAACCTCACAATTAGGAAACTTTGCTCTAATCTCGTCCACAATTTTTGTCAGTAAATTAAAAAAGTTTGGGTTACGTTTGTTGGGGGACCGGTATAAAGCTATTATAAAAAAAGTAATTTCTGGAAGACAAATCTTTAAAACCATTGTATTGAAGCCATCCATCACCGTGTAGTTCAAAATTTGGAAAGCGTGTATACGTAACACTCTCTTGAATAAATGCGTATACGCCTTGATGGAGTTTGAAAACTGATTAAAATTAAATTGAATTAAATTTCCTTTGTGAAAAAAATGGTATTTTTTAAGATTGTTTTTTGGTTTCTCAATTCTCATTAGTATTAGAAGTTAGAACTTTGATGTCTTTCATTGTAGGTATTTTTTATTCGTTTTACTTGTTTATCAATGAATTTTCAGATATTTTAATTTAAATTAATACATGTTACTCTGTCGGAAGGATAAAACGTTGTATTGGTTTCGTTTTTAATAAATTTTATTCTCTCGCAAATTGGACTCGCAAAATAAAATATGGCATTTAACGTTTACGCAATAAATTACTATTATTTCGAATTAGGAGTAAGAATGAACAATATTTTTTTTACGTCTGTATTTGGGAATGTTATATTTTTTAATCTTATTCGCTCTGAAAGAACGGAGTAGATTAGTGATATAAGAAGCGTTTTAAACTCTGTTTACTACGCAACAAAATTCGATCTTTTCTTTAAGATCTATTTCGTTCACTCGTTGTTTCGAATTACATTATGTATGTAAGTGTGAGTCAGATATAACCTGCACTTTCATCCATCTAACATGAAATATTTCGCAAGGTCTGCAAGAGAATCTTAAAATATTTATTGGTCCGTAGCATGAAATCAGTTGAAAAACACTGGTATGGTATCTTCAACAGTTTTAGCGTGAAGTGCTTTTTGTATGTAGACTCATCGATATTAGTTGCTGACTTCTCATCTCTTACATCAGTTAAAATAAATTTCGCAAACTTGATATATCCCAATAATTGTAGCGAAATGTTCAATATAAGAAGTGAAGGTATCACACGCTGCACGAATGTTGATTGACCGCAATTCGGTCCATTCTCTACAAAGACCTGTCTTCAAGGTTTCGATCCTTTCAGCTGCACCATATAAAGCAGTCCATGAGATTCATGTCTAGTGAGTATTGAGGTCATTGTTGCGAAGAATTGAGCTGTGAAATTGCTGTGGCAAACGAGATTTATGTGATGTGTAGAGTCTTGTTGTAATATGCAGAGGTTCGTGCCAAATTTTTAACCAAGGGATAAGACGGTTCATTTTGATGAAATGTGTGGTGTAGTAGGAATTACAACAAAACATTTTCATAAAGTCCTACATAGACCCTACAACAATATGCGTTCTGAGGTGCTTTGAGGAAGAAAGTACACCACATGATCAAGGAAAATGGCACTAGTTGGATATTTTTCAACCTTTTTTTAGTGTTGTTATTTTGTTACTCCGTCTCAAAAGAGTGAAAAATGAAACTTAATACGGAAGTGATTGATTGAACTGAAATGTTAATACAAATTTATCGTCCTGATTGGAAAGTAAAAACCTTTGGTTCATTTTTTACTCTTTTGGTAAGGAGTTCATAAAAAAGTTGTGCAAATATGTTGTTTGTTTCTACATTTAGGAGATGGGAACAAAAAAGTCTGCGAGATCACTTCACCACAGCTTTGAAAACAAAATGTCCTGGATATATAGTAAGCTTATATCCTGAAATACTTACACTAATGGGTAACGGCAATATTCCACCCATCCTTTTAAAAACCTTTTCTAAAGAACTTGCACCAACTTTGACTAAAATATTCTACCAATACTACAAATCTGGTATATTTCCCTCGTGCTGGAAGTTGACCAATGTCCAGCCCGTCCCCAAAAAGGGACCAAAATCCGATATCTCAAATTATAGGCCAATAGCTTTACTATCGGTCCTATCCAAAGTCTACGAGCATTATATTAATACACATATTTCAAAATTTCTGGAAGAAAATCATTTAATATCCGACAGCCAATACGGTTTTCGAAACAAAAGATCAACTGCCGATCTATTAAACTTTGTAGCGCATTGTTGGAACAGCATACTTGATAAAGGTGGTGAAACATACGTTATCGCTTTAGACATCTCCAAGGCATTCGATCGAGTCTGGCATGCCAACTTGATCCACAAGCTCGTTGCGTATGGTTTTCATCCCAATATTGTGAAGCTGATTCAAAATTTTCTATCCAACCGATACATTTCGGTCTCCTTAGACGGATTTTCTTCTGAGTCTAAACTAATTAACGCTGGTGTACCTCAGAGCTCAGTATTGTCCCCAACCCTATTTTTGATTTATGTCAACGAATTGTTGAAAATTACCAGCAACCCAATAAATAGTTTTGCAGACGTTAATACTCTGCACAAGTCGTTCGAGCCCCTTCCTTCAAAAGGTAAAATGCACGAACGAATTAATTCCGCCCGGAGAGACTGCCATAAACGTGAATAAAGACCTAAAAAATGTCGTCGATTGGGGTGACCAAAACCTGGTCGATTTCAACTCTACCAAAACACAGCTGCTGATTGTTTCCAGATCAAAGACCGAGTTCCCCAAAGATATTTTATTCAGTATGTGTGATGAACCAATAGGTAAATGTAAAAGCATTCGTTTATTAGGTGTCACAGTTTCAAATGACCTACTCTGGAACGATCATGTAATGGCGATGGCAAAAAGCGCGTCTAAAAAACTCGGCCTCATAAATAGATGCAAAAAAATTTTTACTCCATACCAATTGCTCCATGTTTATAAGTCCTATATTCGTCCCTGCATGTAGTACTGTTGTCAAGTTTGGGGTGCTGCTTCCGTTTCCATCTTGGCCCTCTTGGACTCTGTTCAAAAGCGGGCTATACGAATTGTGGGTGATCGAACTTTGACATCAAAATTTGATTCCCTACAACATCGTCGCACTGTTGCTGACCTCGTTGTTTTTTACAAATAACGTCATCAACAGTGCTCAGATGACATCAGCAGCATCATGCGTCAATCTTATTCTTACCCCCGTTTCACTCGACAATCGGCTGCCGCAATCAGTCAAACGGTCGAGATCCCACGCTGTCATACTGGCAGATCGCAGAAAGACTTCTTTGTCCGAACTGCATACAAATGGAATAGTTTGCCGGAATCCTTGGTCTCAAGTGACTTCAACCCGCAGAGGTTTAAAAAAAAGCGTTCATCATGACCTTAGAACGCCAGTTGTTGTGGGACCTAGGTCTTAAAAGGTATTTATGTGTTGTGAAACTAACTGTAAACCTTATAACAACACATTTTATTCATAAACAGGTGCTCCAGAGGTCCGAACCATTTATGATCATACCGTCCAAAAACTAATCAGTTCTTCGTCATTCAATTCTCCATCTTTTGTCAAAGTGACATCAAAATTGATTAATAAACGAAGTCTGTATGCGCTGTATGCCCTACAAACTTTAAAAATAAAGTGTTAAAAGTCGGCAGTTGTATGGTAGATCCTCGCCACTTTGGTAAATGTGCCCTAAAAGTTGACTATAATTTTCTCACACTAAATAAAACGTGTTCCATAAGTTTCATCATAATCGCTTTATTATTGCAGGCTGTAGTGTTAATAAAGACACTGAAAAAAAATGCAATAAAACGGAAGTTGGGATGCGGAAACCTTGTGAACTGTAATCAGTGATTATGTATTTAATTTCATCAAACTTTCAAAAAAACAGGTACTCGGTGAACCCGTGAACCTCGGTGGTGGAAAACAATTTGAGTGAAATATTCAAATTCATCAAAACATGCAAATAACATTTACTATGTTTTATAAATCACAGTCGTTTTCTGATATTTGGCAGCTTGTGAAATACAAAACTTTAGATATTAGAAAATGTGCCAACGCAACCAAGGGTGGTGAGATGCTTGACATCGAAGTGGAAAGTGCAAGGAGCAATTATATGAAATGAACAATGCTTAAATTGATGGAATTGATGTAACGGGAAATGTAATAACTTATTTGTCTTTAATAAAAAAGTTGGTAAGATGACTTTAACTTAGGCACCAGCCAATTTTTTTGTTTTTAGGGTACTTTTATAAGCATATTACAAAAAATTTTTTTTGAAAATATGTCCCGGGGACGAAGATATAGCCCTTTGAAAAAAAAAATATCGTATAAAAATACACTTTTTTTACCAAATGTTGCAATTTAAATGACGTCTAATGTTATTTTTGATATACAATTTCAAAGAATCAACATGAATAACTTAAAAAAAATAATTACAACCTTAGCGGCCCACGTTATGGCAAGATTACTTGAAATAAGGCGCAAGTGGATTTTTTTTTTATTTTTATCGTAAATTAAGAAAATTTAGTAAAAGAGATATAGTGAATACTTTTCTACTTGTTCGGTACAAGTTCCGACTCCGAATTATCCAAATTTGTTTTTTTTGTATTGCTTTTTTTACAAAAGAATACAAATTTCGTTAATTCTGTGTTGGAACTTGTACCGAACAGGTAGAAAAGAATTCACTTATAGTTTTAATCCTGTTTATCTTATAAGCACATAGGAAATAAAGCAAAAATTGAAAAAACAGAAAAAATTCTTGTCAAAACAGTGTAATTTTGTATGGATTTTGTTTTTTTCAAAGGCCTGTATCTTGGACCCCGGGTCTCCGATACAACTCGTTTTGATTTTATTCGCTTCAGTGAGTGATTCTTTATCAAATAAAAAAAAATCTTGGCATCTAAGTAAAAGTCATATCCCCAAAAGTGTTGTGTAATAGGAGCTTATGTGCTACAACAACACAAAGAAATCAATTGAGACCTAGGTCAACATCCGTTTTGAATTGTTGATAAACGCAGTTTTTTGAATGATGGATAAATCCTATCATTTAATGAAATAGACCAATATTTCATGAAAAGAGGAAGGAAATAAAAATCAAATAATAGATAAAAATCATTTTTTTTTTAAATTTTGCTAGAGGTTTAAAAATTTTCAAAGAAAAAACAAACAAAAACTGATCTCTCTGTCTTTGGAAAATGCAACAAATAACTCAATGGAGAAGCCACTTTAGGACCTTTAGAAATAAACAATCCCAGAAGAAATATGTTTTTAAGAAATTTTGTTAATACATTCTATATTATGTGATTTAAAAAAAAAAACAATAATTCATATATAGAGAAAATATAATTAACAAACAAAACTTTCTCAAGGCTTAATATATTTATTTATTTTGACCAAAAGACCTCATAACCTATTTACTATGTATGTATTTAAAATGAATTTATACGAAATTTCAATCAAAATAAACTTACAATATGCTCTCTTATTGTATTATGGAATAATTGCTCCCTAATATCTGTCGATTCAATTTCATCTTCATCATCTAAATCCATTTTAAATTTTTATTTATGATTGAAATATTTCTTGTTTATGCAAACCATAAAAATTGAATTTTTGTTGAGTAGTTTAATTTTATTAAAATCCTACATATTTTTGAAATTTCATTTTATTTAAAATGCTACTAGACTATTTTATTTAATAAGTCACATTAGTTAAAAGTTGAATAGCCTAAACTTGCACTTTTTCACCAAAAATTTTTGACAACGCAAATACGTATTCGATAAAAGTTTACGTCAAGATAATAAAATATCTAAACAGAACGCCATGTTGAAATTAGAAGAGTGAGTTCGGTTTTTATTTAAAAAGTATAAAAAAAATATTTCGTACCTTTGGAATAAAATAGTAAACGTATAGGGCGATTTTTCTGTTCCGGTGTTTACCGCAATGGTGCTGCAAAAAGGGGATAAGAGAATAAATTCAAAAACTTTTATATGGGATTTCATACAAAACACAACTTGAATAATTTTAAAAATTATTTATGAAATTTCTCATTTTACCACAATTGAACAATTTTAATTTGCTTATGGAGTATTATTGAGTATATTTTAATTGTAATATATAAAATATCATTCTTAAGTCGCTCAAAAAAGAAACATAAAAATTGCATAAATTTCCCATACAAAGTTGTATGAAAAATTTAAACTATTTTCGTATTTGTTTTACGGACAGAAGAGAAGAAAATATTTTATATGTTATGCCTAATATATTATCAATAATACTTCATAAACAAATTTAAAATATTTAATTGTAGTAAAATGAGAAATTTCATAGATAACTTTTAAATTATTCAAATTGTGTTTTGTATGGAATCCCATATAAAATTTTTGTGATTTTTTCTCTTATCCCCTTTTTGCAGCGCCATTGCGGTAAACACCGGAACAGAAAAATCGCCCTATAGGGCGATTTTTCTGTTCCTGTGTTTACCGCAATGGCGCTGCAAAAAAATAAAATTTTTGTGATTTTTTGTCTTATCCCCCTTTTGCAGCGCCATTGCGGTATACACCGGAACAGAAAAATCGCCCTATAGGGAACTTGAATAATTTTAAAAGTTATCTATGAAATTTCTCATTTTACTACAATTAAATAATTTAAATTTGTTTATGAAGTATTATTGACAATATATTAAGCATAATATATAAAATATTTTCTTTTCTTCTGTCTGTAAAACAAATTCGAAAATAGGTTAAATTTTTCATACAACTTTGTATGGGAAATTTTGGCAATTTTTATGTTTCTTCTTTGAGCGACTTAAGAATAATATTTTATATATAATGTTTAAAATATAGTCAATAATACTCCATAAGCAAATTAAAATTGTTCAATTGTGGTAAAATGAGAAATTTCATAGATAATTTTTTAAATTATTTAAGTTGTGTTTTGTATGAAATCCCATATAAAAGTTTTTGAATTTTTTCTCTTATCCCCCTTTTGCAGCGCCATTGCGGTGAACACCGGAACAGAAAAATCGCCCTATAGGGCGATTATCGCCCTCAAAAAAGAAACATAAAAATTGCCAAAATTTCCCATACAAAGTTGTATGAAAAATTTAACCTATTTTCGTATTTGTTTCACGGACAGAAGAAAAGAAAATATTTTATATATTATGCTTAATATATTGTCAATAATACTTCATAAACAAATTTAAATTATTTAATTGTAGTAAAATGAGAAATTTCATAGATAACTTTTAAAATTATTCAAGTTCCCTATAGGGCGATTTTTCTGTTCCGGTGTATACCGCAATGGCGCTGCAAAAGGGGGATAAGACAAAAAATCACAAAAATTTTATATGGGATTTCATACAAAACACAACTTGAATAATTTTAAAAATTATCTATGAAATTTCTCATTTTACCACAATTGAACAATTTTAATTTGCTTATGGAGTATTATTGACTATATTTTAAGCGTAATTTTAAGAATAATATTCTTAAGTCGCTCAAAAAAGAAACATAAAAATTGTCAAAATTTCCCCTACAAAGTTGTATGAAAAATTTAACCTATTTTCGTATTTGTTTTACGGACAGAATAAAAGAAAATATTTTATATATTATGCTTAATATATTGTCAATAATACTTCATAAACAAATTTAAATTATTTAATTGTAGTGAAATGAGAAATTTCATAGATAACTTTTAAAATTATTCAAATTGTGTTTTGTATGGAATTCCATATAAAATTTTTGTGATTTTTTCTCTTATCCCCTTTTTGCAGCGCCATTGCGGTAAACACAGGAACAGAAAAATCGCCCTATAGGGCGAGTTTTCTGTTCCTGTGTTTACCGCAATGGCGCTGCAAAAAGGGGATAAGAGAAAAAATCACAAAAATTTTATATGGAATTCCATACAAAACACAATTTGAATAATTTTAAAAGTTATCTATGAAATTTCTCATTTTACTACAATTAAATAATTTGAATTTGTTTATGAAGTATTATTGACTATATATTAAGCTTAATATATAAAATATTTTCTTTTCTTCTGTCCGTAAAACAAATACGAAAATAGGTTAAATTTTTCCTACAACTTTGTATGGGAAATTTTGGCAATTTTTATGTTTCTTTTTTGAGCGACTTAAGAATAACATTTTATATATTACGCTTAAAATATAGTCAATAATACTCCATAAGCAAATTAAAATTGTTCAATTGTGGTAAAATGAGAAATTTCATAGATAATTCTTAAAATTATTCAAGTTGTGTTTTGTATGAAATTCCATATAAAAGTTTTTAAATTTATTCTCTTATCCCCTTTTTGCAGCGCCATTGCGGTAAACACCGGAACAGAAAAATCGCCCTATAGAGCGTCCGTTTCATTTTTGAGCAACTTAAGAATAATATTTTATATTTTACGCTTAATATATAGTCAATAATACTTCATAAGCAAGGTGAAATTGATCAATTGTGGTAAAATGATAAATTTCATACAGGAATTCCATACAAAACACAATTTGAATAATTTTAAAAGTTATCTATGAAATTTCTCATTTTACTACAATTAAATAATTTAAATTTGTTTATGAAGTATTATTGACAATATATTAAGCATAATATATAAAATATTTTCTTTTCTTCTGTCCGTGAAACAAATACGAAAATAGGTTAAATTTTTCATACAACTTTGTATGGGAAATTTTGGCAATTTTTATGTTTCTTTTTTGAGCGACTTTAGAATAATATTTTATATATTACGCTTAAAATATAGTCAATAATACTCCATAAGCAAATTAAAATTGTTCAATTGTGGTAAAATGAGAAATTTCATAGATAATTTTTAAAATTATTCAAGTTGTGTTTTGTATGGAATCCCATATAAAATTTTTGTGATTTTTTGTCTTATCCCCCTTTTGCAGCGCCATTGCGGTAAACACCAGAGCAGAAAAATCGCCCTATAGAGCGATTTTTCTGTTCTGGTGTTTACCGCAATGGCGCTGTTAAAGGGGGATAAGAGAATAAATTCAAAAAATTTTATATGGGATTTCATACAAAACACAACTTAAATAATTTTAAAAATGATCAGCCTAATTTTGAAATAATTAACTGATATCCCAGTAGCCAATGTATAATTCATAAAAAATATATAAACAAATAAAAAATGGCAAAAACTTTCTAAACGAATTCCCCTCGTTCGTTGATAAATTCTCATAATTTTTTGAAAAATTCCTCAAACAAGTGGTATTGATAAAAGCCCTTGGCCTACGGCCTCGTACTTTTATCAATATACTTGCTTTCGAAATTTTTGGCAAAAAATTATTTCGAATATCACCGCCTTTGGGAAATTACAACTGATAATTTTTAAAATTATTCTAGTTGTGTTTTGTATGAAATCCCATATAAAATTTTTTGAATCTATTTTCTTATCCACTTTTTGCAGCGCCATTGCGGTAAACGCCGGAACAGAAAATCACTATATCTTGAGAACGATTTTTCTGTTCCGGTGCTTGCCGCAATGGCGCTTCAAATGGCCGATAAGAGAAAAATTTTCATGGGATTTCATACACACAATAACTGTAATATTTTTGAAAATTATCAACGGAATTTTACATATTGTGCCAAATTGATAGTTGGAGTTTGTCAATGATGTATGGATGTAATATATAACATAGCATTATTTCTCAGCTATAAAAAACATGATAGTGTCGAAAATTTTAATTTTAATACATGCTTGTATTTATATAAGTTGTACTAAAATTCAAAACAATTAAGTCATTGCAGCATGACAAAAATTTGCCAGAGTGTTAGCAACGGCTTTCTAATTTTCGATTAAAACTTGCTTTGTTTGGAAATTATGCAAAATATCTGGCAAATTAGAACACCTATCGACCGACCGACTGACCGGCGAATCGGTGAAATTTACAAGAACAACAACACTATAAATGACAGTTTACAAAAATAAAATGTATGTTATATTGTATTTGAAATGAAAAATTAAATGAATACAAAAAAGTTTATAACATTTTAATTTAAAACAAACTTGGAGACTTATGAACGGTTTTTTATTTCTATCGGCGAAAAGTTTGGGAAAATCATCAATTAAATTAACATTAAATTAAATAAAAAGCTTAGTTCATTTTAGTTGTTGTTGTTGTAGCGACGAGTTGTGGTGCTATTCTTCCGGCTCCAAGTCCAGATTCGGGAACTCTGCTACTGCCCTTGGGCGGTACCACAGATCTTCCTTCGTCAGGTCGGTTGGTTTCTCTGGACAATTGAAAAGGTGGTTAGCATCATGTGGCGTGCCCTCACATATGGGACACTTGTCAACAATTTCATGGTCAATTCTACTCATGTAGTTATTTAAGATGCGTGACCAACCGGATCTTAACTGCTCTAGGATGGTTCTGGTGCTGCGTGGCAGTTTTACCTCTTCAGCAGCGACTTGTGGTGGTTTGCTATTGAGAACTCGATTCCTGGCGTAGTTCTTTATTGTGTCTTCAACGGTTTTGGTATGTAGATTATTATACCCACTCTTATACGTAGGCTCGTTGATGTTATTTATGTCTTCATTGCTTCTAACATCTTGTAGGAAGCATTTCGCAGTTCTTCTTTTATCTCTAGGTGGTGTTGTCATGGATAAGGTGTCATTGCAGGGATGCTGCTCTCTGTGACAGGACCAAAGATATTGTTTGGTAAGCATTTCGTTGTGTTCACGGACCGGCAATATGTTACATTCCTCGTACAGGTGATCTCGATGGGCCATCAAGTGACATCCGGTTGCTGTACGCAAGGCTGCGGCCTTGCAACCGAAAAGCATTCCTATTGCTTTATATGCCGTTATTATTGTGTTTTTATCCTTAACCCACGAACTGCCCGCTAGAGCTTTCAGTGCGTTGTTCCTGTTTTTAAGTTTTGTATTTATTTGTTGAGCATGAGCGTTGAATTTAAGTAGTGGATCGAATGTTATCCCCAGCAGTTTTGGATTTTTGACAGTAGGGATTAGTATGTTGTCAATGCAGATATTGAGTATTGTATTTACCTCCTTCGTCCCATGTGGTGAAAAGTGTAGAAGTGGACTTTTCAGTGGACAATTTCAAGTTTTTGGTTTTAAACCATTCATTCAAGGTGTTGAGGTAGGTGTTTAGGACATTGGTGAGTTGTTTCAGGTTGTTTCCTGTTGCAAGCACCGTGCAGTCGTCTGCATATGACGTGATGGTTATTCCTTCCGGTGGTGCAGGTAAACTACTTAAGTAGAGGTTGAATAATGAAGGCGAGAGAACTCGCCTTCATAATGTCTGAGTACTCTCGTCTTAGATCTAGAGTTACGGAACTCAACGTATGTTTGGCGGCCTCTGAGATAGTTGCACAATCAGCGTTTTATTAGACCTGGCAGATTGGTGTTGAATATGTCGTTCAGTAGTGCAGCATGTGACACTGTGTCGAAAGCTTTTGACAGGTCAAGTGCAACTAAAATTGTTCTAGCACAGGGTTGTTTTTGGTTTAGACCATCGCTGATTTGGTTTTGGATTCTATGAAGCGCTGTGGTTGTACTATGTGCTTTCCTAAAGCCATGCTGATGTAATGCCAATTTGCAAGATTCTGTTAGCCGAGGTAGTAGTAGTGCTTCTATCAATTTTGCAACCGATGAGAGGATAGAGATCGGTCTATAGGACTCTCCCTTTTCTTCAGGCTTGCCATGTTTCAAAATGGGACTTATTCTAGCCGTTTTCCAGATATTTGGTATCTGGAGCGTATTTAGAGATGTGTTGAGTATGGTAGTGAGAAAGTTCAATCCTTTGGGTCCAATTTGTTTTAGCATGATGGCTGAGATGCCATCAGTAGCTAGATTCTGGTTGTATGGAATTATTTCGTGGAATGAAATTTTGTACTAAATGAGATTTTTGCATTCCGGTGCAGTCGAATGAGAAAATAATTTCCGCATTTGTGGGATGAACTGTCATATTATCTCGTCAACAAATTTGTAAATAAAATGAGATTATTTGCTTTGAAATTTTGTATAGAAGCATAAAAATAGAGAAAAAATGTCGAAAAAAGATTACGATAAACCAAAAAGATATTTTAGTTGATTTGTCGTGATTTTTGCACATGTTTCCCGAAACACATTTTTGCTTTTAAGTTTATATAAATTAGTCATTTACTTAGATTATGTCAGTAGCAGGATTAGTTTAAATTAAAATTATAGTTATCTTTTAAATACATAATTAAATAATTACAGTAAATGTATTTATCAATAAATGTTGTCTACTATTAATTAAATAGCCTGTCAAGTTCAAGAAGTACATTCTGTAACAGTTCGTTTATGGTTTTTTAAGGTTTATCATTAAAAATTGAAATGCTTGAATGTTCCATCAACATAGTTCCATCAACGTTCCATGTTCCATAGACATTAAAAATCTAAATAATTTTTATATACTCTATTGTTTTAATCGTTATAAGGATTTCTTCAACAACAGTTTCATCAAACGTACAATACATGAAACACACTAAAGTACTTTCACGATGTGTTTCTTTTTAACATCAATTCTCAACACAATAAAGAATAATAATTAATTTTACAGTTAATCTAACTAACGAGGGGATGACCCCAAGGATGTCCCTTTTTCGATCAAATATCGGCTAATCTAGACAAGATTACCACGGACTACCCCAAAGCAAGACTGGCCATTCATTCTTGGAGACTTTAATATTCATAATAAAGAATGGCTTAAGTATTCATCGCGCACTGACGACGTAGGAAGACAAGCCGAACTGATACTCGCAGATTATCACGGTTTGACGCAAATAATAGAGTGCCCCACTAGAATCTCAGACAATTCACATCATAACAATAATTTGCTGTTCTGTTTTTGACAAACGAACCAGATACTACGAAGACAAAAGTTGAACGACCCCTCGGAACATCGGACCATCTACTAATATCAGCACTAGCACAATTTACGTCATCGACACAAATTAAAGCAAATCCTCGTCGCGTTTGGAACTATAAACACGACAACTGGGAGGGACTGAGAAACTTTTATGATGAAACACCTTGGAAAACTATTTGTTGTGTTGATCAAGATCCTAGCACATCGGCAATAAGAATGTCCGAAATCACAAAAGACAGAATGCGGCGGTTTATTCTAAATCGATTAATCACTCCTAAAACTGAGCCTTGGTTCACGCGGGATGTTGATGAGGCAGTGAGGAATAAACGCAAAGCATTTAAAACATATATTGCTAATGAAACACCTGAAACCCATAGCGCCTATAAGAAAGCCAGAAATATTAGTAAATACAAAATAGACTTGGACAAAGAAGCGTTCATACAGAAGAAAGCAAAGAAATTCGCCGAGCACCCATCTGGCTCACGTAGTTTCTTTCATGCAGTTAAATCAGTCCAGAGCAATTTTACTCGATCCTCTATTCCAACCTTAGTTCTGAATGACATTCCCGTGAGCGACTCGAAAGAGAAGGCGGATCTTTTGGGTCGCATATTCGCAGAAAACTCAAATAGAGTTGAACCTCCCCATTCTCCTACACTCATTCCCTTAGTTGTAACGAAAATGAAACCCATAATTTTTCGTTGCAATATTGTACGGAAAATGCTTCTTTCTATCAATATCAACAAATCTGCTGACCCCGACGGTATTCCACCCCTCATTCTTAAAAACTTTGCTAGGCAACTAGCTCCAATTTTAAGAAAAATTTTCTATTTATCTTATAAAACCGGAATATTTCCCGACTCTTGGAAGCTGGCCAGCGTTCAACCCATACCAAAGAAAGGCAGTAAGATAGATCCTAACAATTATAGACCAATTGCAATTCTGTCGGTTTTAGCTAAAATATTTGAAAAATATGTTAACTACAATTTAATAGATTATTTAGAAGTGTCGCGAATTATTGATGATAAACAGTATGGTTTTCGTAGAAGTCATGCAACAGGTGATCTGTTAGCCTACGTATCCCATCTCTGGAACAAATCGCTGGAAAACCATGGTGAAACATTCAGTATTTCACTTGACATTTCTAAAGCATTTAATAAAGTGTGGCATAAAAATCTCATAGCTAAATTAAAATCTTATGGCATAGACCATCTTACTGTCTCATGGATTCATAGTTTTCTTACAGGTCGCCAATTTCATGTTAATTTAGATGGTATCACATTCAATATTTTCGAACCAATGCTGGGGTTCCCCAAGGTTCTGCACTCTCACCAACCTTGTTTCTTCTATACATTAATGACTTACTTATTTCCACAGTGCACCCAATCCACAGTTTTGCTGATGACAGCACATTGCACGCATAACATGCATCTCCTATATTCCGATCTCATACTGCAGTTACCACTGATAGAGAACTGCTAATTGATTCTATCAACAAAGATCTAGAGCGTATAATGGAATGGGGAGATCGTAATCTTGTTTTATTTAATCCAACCAAAATCAAACTATGCCGTCTTTCACGAATAGAGCGACATAAAAACTTCCCTATTAAAATAAACCACGAGGAATTGCGTGAGGTTGAATCAGTTAGACTTCTTGGAGTGGATATTCAAAATACCCTGAAATGGAATAAACATGTGTTCAACCTCGCTAAATCTGCAATGCAAAAATTAGGATTCTTGAGTCGAAGTAAAAAGTATTTCAATCCCGAGCAAATTTTGCTAATCTTCAAGTCCTTTATTCGTCCATGTATGGAGTACTGCTGTCATGTTTGGGGAGGTGCTTGTCATTCAACCTTAAAATGTCTAGACTCTGTACAGAGAAAAGCAATACGGTTGATTGGTGATACCGAACTAACGGACCAGCTTGATTCACTCCAGCACAGAAGAAATGTGGCTGAATTGTCAATCTACTATAAATATAACTTTAGCGAATTCTCCTCTAAGGAAATTCAAAATATCCTTCCATCGTGTGCGCAGTATAATCGACAAACAAGAGCTGCCGAGTCGTCCCATCCATTTGTTGTACAAATACCTCGTTGTAGAACTGTGTCCTTTCAGAACTACTATTTTGATAGAGTGGCCAAATTGTGGAACTCAATGCCTCCCTCTGTATTTCCCGATGAATTTGCCCCTCAGGCATTTAAAGAAAATGTCCATAATCATTTAAAACAATTAGTATAGTTATCCCTATATCCCCATTCCTTCCATTTTCCCCATCTCCTTCCTTTATAGTTGACATGGTATCTTCGGATATTCAAAGAGTCTAAATAATGAATATTTCATATTTAGTGTGCTAAACATGTCCAACTAGTTAATAAAAAAAAAATAAATAAAAACGAGAGAAACACAAATAAAAAACAGTAAATAAACTGACAGATTAATTCCATTTTAAAAAATTTGTACTAGTTTAGAACTTGTACTAAAAACGATATCTCGAAAACAGAACGAGAATAGTGGAATGGAATTATTTAGTGAGAAATCAAAATTCGAGAAAAAAAATTATTCCATTCCACTTCATTTTTCTCACCGAACCAGAATCAGTGTACTGGTCTAATAGCTTTAGATGGTAAGGATTTCTTTATTGCGTTTCCAACATCTTCTTCGGAAAATATGATACCCTCGAAATTTTCAGTATTAAGTTTGCGCGTATATATGTCTTAATACTGACCTGGTTTCTTTTTCATGTTTACTTTGCTTTTCTGTAAACTGCGTGTTGAATTTTGTTGCGCATTTTCGATGGTTTTCGGTTGGGATATCATCGAAAGAGATCATGCAGTTGTTATGCGATGGACGCGGATGTGTTAAACCCTTTATCACCTTCCACAGACTTTTATTTGTGCCAAAGTATTTGTTGCGTTTATTTGTTGCGTTTGTGTTCCATTACTAGTTTATTTATCTGCTTGTTCAGGCCCGAAATTCTAGAATCAGTTGGATCTGCCTTACGGATGTCATCTCTTTGGGAGGAAAGTACACAGGCTTCTTGTGGGAAGTTTGGTTTAATATTTTGTATTCTGCCGGCTGGAATGAAGCGAGATCTAGCTTTGTTAAAAATTTCTCTGAATTTTCTTTCCCCAGAGAGGGCGTCAATTGGTAAAATTTGCTTACTGAATTCTAATTCAGTAAAATTGGTAAAATTATCCCAGTCTGCTTTGTTAAAATTAATGTAAGTCTTTTTCTCGGATTTCATTTCGGTTAAAGAACGGCTTAAGGTGATTATGATCGGCACATGGTCTGATCCCAATGCACTTTCAGTTCTCCATTCAGCGATTGGCATTAGTGACATGCTGGCAAGTGAAACATCTGGAGACGAGTATGAGTTTGTTGCTCTTGTTGGTTGTGGTACATTGAGGACGCCAAAGTTGGAGCCGTCAATTTGATCAGCAATATTTTCACCTCTTGAGTCAGTGTTCAAGTGTGAGTGCCATAGATCGTGGTGAGCATTTACATCTCCGAGAATTAGACAGTCTTTGGTGTAAAATAAATGTCCTATGGACGGTTCATAACCTATATCACAGCTGTTTACAGGTGGAATATAAATATTGACTACCCTTGTAAAAAAAATTGATAGAAAACGATAGAAACCGATAGACCGTTTTCTATCGTTTCCTATGCGGTTTTTGAATGAGAATTAATGGGTTGGAATCGTTTTTTCCCATAGAAACGGTTTTTTCACATAATTTTTGTTTGTTTATTCCTATCCGTTTTAATCGTTTCTTATCGTAAAAGCCGAATTTTAGTGCAATATATATCCTATCGTTTTGAATCATTTTCAATAGGTTTTTTACACATTATGTAACCGACCATCCTCCACTGCAGCACGATTTAATTATAGTTTTGTTTTCGCGGGAAGCGCAAGTCGGAAATGTAGGGGGTCCTCTTGCATGGAGGTTGAGTAGGTCGTAACTCCCTTCGTGCTATGACAAGTCAATCAGATCATCCCGGCGCAACCCGCAGTCAGCCCATTACCACCGCCACTATCTACTATTTAGCCATTCATGTCTAGCACAGACACAAAACGATAAAAAAAAGAAAATCACAACAATTTGATTGAGAATACTCAGTACTCAGTAATTTTAATTTTAATAATTGTAATTAAGAATACTATTTTAATTGAGAACACTCAGTACTCAGTAATTTTAATTTTAATAATTGTAATTAAGAATACTATTTTAATTGAGAATACTCAGTAATTTTAATTTTAATAATTGTAATTGAGAATACTATTTTAATTGAGAACACTCAGTACTCAGTAATTTTAATTTTAATAATTGTAATTAGATAAAAAAAAAGAACACAATCTAATCTTAATTGAAAACAATAAAATATATGAGGTCGATTGGCAATATTTGATCCCCATTCAAAAAAAAAAATTATGACCAAAAAAATACTACGGTTTCAGAACCACTCATAAACTTTCTAAAGTGTAATAAAAATTCACTCACCAATTTGTCCTTTGTTGAATCTGGAGATGAGCTCACCGCAAGACCACAAGGTTCTTTTTTTCTTTTTACTAAAAAAAGGAAATCTAAAAAAAGCTATGGTGAATCCCAAAAAATATAGTAAGTCTGGTCATGTTACACTTAATTCAGAAAAAAAACTATATAATTATATATAACCATTATCAAACATTAATGATCATAACCTGTTACATCTAGAATAAACTAATAGTAAAGCTAATCAAATTTATATTAAAGCACTAATGTGTGATACAAATAGAAACATGGATATAAAACTAACTGTATTTTCAATGAGCGAACAGCACACTGTGTTATATAAGTTAAACAATTAAAATAACCAGCAACACCAATGTGTAATTATGAGTTTAAGATACAGGAATGAAGTTGTATCTGCATTATATACATATCACTTCGACTCTTTGATACTACTTAAAATATAACATCGTGTTATTGGTGATACTAAAACTTCCTAAAAACGCATTACTATTGTAAGGCTAAGCGTTATAAAAGCCACTTGAAAATTTGAAGGTTTTGATGGATGTAAGATAACCATATTTTCCTTAGCAAGATCATGAATATAAAATAATCTCTTTTTCGGGTTATAAATCACTATAAAATAAAATATGACGGCTACACATATATTTTAAATCTGTTGCGAACTAGCAGTTTACTATATCTGGCTTGGATTGAAGTTTAAATTTTGTCCACATGAAACACCGCAATTCCTGACTGTATGCTACGGTGGACTAGACAGTCTTTTAACAGCCGATATAAAATGCAATCAGCCAACAGGATGAAACTTCAAAACTAGAAACACATGTGATTTAAATTAGTTTCGTGAAATACACCAAAACAAACATTCCACATACCTTTCAATTCACAAAATAAAAAAAAATTTCCATGTAGTGTGTCCACCGAAAAATGGCTGTGTGTGCGAGTCCTGGAATACTATATTTCACTATTTTACTAATCAATTATGATTTAAGTGACTCTACACCTTGAGCAGCTCAGCAGGAAATGGAAACACAAAGTTGCTGTCACTTTAAAAAAACGTGTATGACAATCACGTTTACTCGAATCGGTTCAACGTGAATGCAGTGACAATCAAACCGGCAAACAAACAATGTGTATCCCTGTTGACAGTTCGAAAATTAATCGCGACGAACATTCAAACTAATAGAGTTTTCTTCTTTTTTTTTAAAAAATATTCGTTTAAAACAATTAGAAGAATAAACAAAATAATTCTTAAGTTTTTCTTTTTCTTTTTTTTGATTCTGCAAAAAGTAATTTTCCCATTTTCAAGTTCTCTAGTTATACCTTGTTGACAAAAATAAATGTTTTGCACTAAAACAGCTGTCAGAGGATGAATTAAACCAAAAATGATTTGGTATAAAAAGACTCTAAGACAATTGGAAAAGATCAAGATTCCATTTACTGTGCTGATTAATTCCATTTTAAAAAATTTGTACTAGTTTAGAACTTGTACTAAAAACGATATCTCGAAAACAGAACGAGAATAGTGGAATGGAATTATTTAGTGAGAAATCAAAATTCGAGAAAAAAAATTATTCCATTCCACTTCATTTTTCTCACCGAACCAGAATCAGTGTACTGGTCTAATAGCTTTAGATGGTAAGGATTTCTTTATTGCGTTTCCAACATCTTCTTCGGAAAATATGATACCCTCGAAATTTTCAGTATTAAGTTTGCGCGTATATATGTCTTAATACTGACCTGGTTTCTTTTTCATGTTTACTTTGCTTTTCTGTAAACTGCGTGTTGAATTTTGTTGCGCATTTTCGATGGTTTTCGGTTGGGATATCATCGAAAGAGATCATGCAGTTGTTATGCGATGGACGCGGATGTGTTAAACCCTTTATCACCTTCCACAGACTTTTATTTGTGCCAAAGTATTTGTTGCGTTTATTTGTTGCGTTTGTGTTCCATTACTAGTTTATTTATCTGCTTGTTCAGGCCCGAAATTCTAGAATCAGTTGGATCTGCCTTACGGATGTCATCTCTTTGGGAGGAAAGTACACAGGCTTCTTGTGGGAAGTTTGGTTTAATATTTTGTATTCTGCCGGCTGGAATGAAGCGAGATCTAGCTTTGTTAAAAATTTCTCTGAATTTTCTTTCCCCAGAGAGGGCGTCAATTGGTAAAATTTGCTTACTGAATTCTAATTCAGTAAAATTGGTAAAATTATCCCAGTCTGCTTTGTTAAAATTAATGTAAGTCTTTTTCTCGGATTTCATTTCGGTTAAAGAACGGCTTAAGGTGATTATGATCGGCACATGGTCTGATCCCAATGCACTTTCAGTTCTCCATTCAGCGATTGGCATTAGTGACATGCTGGCAAGTGAAACATCTGGAGACGAGTATGAGTTTGTTGCTCTTGTTGGTTGTGGTACATTGAGGACGCCAAAGTTGGAGCCGTCAATTTGATCAGCAATATTTTCACCTCTTGAGTCAGTGTTCAAGTGTGAGTGCCATAGATCGTGGTGAGCATTTACATCTCCGAGAATTAGACAGTCTTTGGTGTAAAATAAATGTCCTATGGACGGTTCATAACCTATATCACAGCTGTTTACAGGTGGAATATAAATATTGACTACCCTTGTAAAAAAAATTGATAGAAAACGATAGAAACCGATAGACCGTTTTCTATCGTTTCCTATGCGGTTTTTGAATGAGAATTAATGGGTTGGAATCGTTTTTTCCCATAGAAACGGTTTTTTCACATAATTTTTGTTTGTTTATTCCTATCCGTTTTAATCGTTTCTTATCGTAAAAGCCGAATTTTAGTGCAATATATATCCTATCGTTTTGAATCATTTTCAATAGGTTTTTTACACATTATGTAACCGACCATCCTCCACTGCAGCACGATTTAATTATAGTTTTGTTTTCGCGGGAAGCGCAAGTCGGAAATGTAGGGGGTCCTCTTGCATGGAGGTTGAGTAGGTCGTAACTCCCTTCGTGCTATGACAAGTCAATCAGATCATCCCGGCGCAACCCGCAGTCAGCCCATTACCACCGCCACTATCTACTATTTAGCCATTCATGTCTAGCACAGACACAAAACGATAAAAAAAAGAAAATCACAACAATTTGATTGAGAATACTCAGTACTCAGTAATTTTAATTTTAATAATTGTAATTAAGAATACTATTTTAATTGAGAACACTCAGTACTCAGTAATTTTAATTTTAATAATTGTAATTAAGAATACTATTTTAATTGAGAATACTCAGTAATTTTAATTTTAATAATTGTAATTGAGAATACTATTTTAATTGAGAACACTCAGTACTCAGTAATTTTAATTTTAATAATTGTAATTAGATAAAAAAAAAGAACACAATCTAATCTTAATTGAAAACAATAAAATGGTCGATTGGTCGAGAGGTCGATTGGCAATATTTGATCCCCATTCAAAAAAAAAAATTATGACCAAAAAAATACTACGGTTTCAGAACCACTCATAAACTTTCTAAAGTGTAATAAAAATTCACTCACCAATTTGTCCTTTGTTGAATCTGGAGATGAGCTCACCGCAAGACCACAAGGTTCTTTTTTTCTTTTTACTAAAAAAAGGAAATCTAAAAAAAGCTATGGTGAATCCCAAAAAATATAGTAAGTCTGGTCATGTTACACTTAATTCAGAAAAAAAACTATATAATTATATATAACCATTATCAAACATTAATGATCATAACCTGTTACATCTAGAATAAACTAATATTAAAGCTAATCAAATTTATATTAAAGCACTAATGTGTGATACAAATAGAAACATGGATATAAAACTAACTGTATTTTCAATGAGCGAACAGCACACTGTGTTATATAAGTTAAACAATTAAAATAACCAGCAACACCAATGTGTAATTATGAGTTTAAGATACAGGAATGAAGTTGTATCTGCATTATATACATATCACTTCGACTCTTTGATACTACTTAAAATATAACATCGTGTTATTGGTGATACTAAAACTTCCTAAAAACGCATTACTATTGTAAGGCTAAGCGTTATAAAAGCCACTTGAAAATTTGAAGGTTTTGATGGATGTAAGATAACCATATTTTCCTTAGCAAGATCATGAATATAAAATAATCTCTTTTTCGGGTTATAAATCACTATAAAATAAAATATGACGGCTACACATATATTTTAAATCTGTTGCGAACTAGCAGTTTACTATATCTGGCTTGGATTGAAGTTTAAATTTTGTCCACATGAAACACCGCAATTCCTGACTGTATGCTACGGTGGACTAGACAGTCTTTTAACAGCCGATATAAAATGCAATCAGCCAACAGGATGAGACTTCAAAACTAGAAACACATGTGATTTAAATTAGTTTCGTGAAATACACCAAAACAAACATTCCACATACCTTTCAATTCACAAAATAAAAAAAAATTTCCATGTAGTGTGTCCACCGAAAAATGGCTGTGTGTGCGAGTCCTGGAATACTATATTTCACTATTTTACTAATCAATTATGATTTAAGTGACTCTACACCTTGAGCAGCTCAGCAGGAAATGGAAACACAAAGTTGCTGTCACTTTAAAAAAACGTGTATGACAATCACGTTTACTCGAATCGGTTCAACGTGAATGCAGTGACAATCAAACCGGCAAACAAACAATGTGTATCCCTGTTGACAGTTCGAAAATTAAACGCGACGAACATTCAAACTAATAGAGTTTTCTTCTTTTTTTTTAAAAAATATTCGTTTAAAACAATTAGAAGAATAAACAAAATAATTCTTAAGTTTTTCTTTTTCTTTTTTTTGATTCTGCAAAAAGTAATTTTCCCATTTTCAAGTTCTCTAGTTATACCTTGTTGACAAAAATAAATGTTTTGCACTAAAACAGCTGTCAGAGGATGAATTAAACCAAAAATGATTTGGTATAAAAAGACTCTAAGACAATTGGAAAAGATCAAGATTCCATTTACTGTGCTGTCTAGAATATTTAAATCGGTTCTTGAAATGTTTCTATCCCATTGCCGCGAAATAATTTATTTACTTTTTATCAATTAAAAGATAATATAATTGTATATTGAATATGGATTTAGTGCTCAAAAAATATACATTGAATTTTGTGCATAATTTGTTACTCCAATCTGTTACTCATAATTGTTACTCTAATTGTTTTGAATTCAGAGTGAAGATCTTTAGACTGGTTTATCCATTTGCCAAATATGAGATGCTAAGACATCACTTATTTTTTTTTTGAAAAAGAAAAAAATTTATTTTGCTGTTTTAGTACAGTATTTAATGGAATCTTCAGAAGATAAAATAAACAAATTTGCCAAATACAGGTCAACATGGGCCTATTAAAGAGGTTGATATATTTTTAACTTTAGGATTATACAGCTAAATTTCTGGCTAATTCAATTCCGCTCATATATCAATTAATGACTCAACAAGATGAATAAAAAAAACGTTTAACCACCTGGTGGTTACACACTCCCCCACCAAACCGAAGTAGCATTTTGCTCAAAATAATACTAAGGTTGAACAAAATATCACATTTTTTTTCTTTTAATTCTAAAGTAACCAACAGAAGGAAGGATTCAGGTTCTACATACAAACATCCCTACCAGTATACAAGAAATGCACATTCCAAATTTGCACCATTGGAGGTCAGGCCTTTATATCTTTCGCGTGGAATACACCAACTATTCTTCCAGAGTCGTCTTTCACTTCATAAGTGACCGAACTAACCTTTTTATGGACTATTAGCTTAACAAATTGGGGTGCGAATTTCGCACAAAACTTTTTTGAAGAATCGCTTTGAGCAAACTGTCTAACAAACACTGTCTGACCAGGGGTAAACTCGATCAGTCTCGTTCTTAAATTATAACGTTTAGCACGTTGCGCGTAAGCTGCTGCCATATCCTTTCGAACCTGTGCATGGACCAACGCTAGTCTTGGAGGCAATGGTAACAATATATCACCCTCGCTAACACAACTAATTTCACTCAGCATTTTATAATCATTTCCATGATTAATTTTGTGGTATCCATAGAGTAGAAAATGAGGAGAATTTTCAACCGTTTCATGCATTGCATTGCGGAGGGCAGATCCTATAGCACTTAAATTTTTATCCCAGTGGTTATGATTGTTCTTTGTTATGTAAGAGCGTATTGCACAAATAATTGACCGATTAACTCGCTCAGATAGATTAGATTGTGGAGAATAAAAAGCTGTTTTGGAGTCTCGGATTCCAAATTCTCGTAACAGGGCCTTGTATTCATTGCTTTTAAATTGCACTCCGTTGTCGGAATGAACAACCTCTGGCACACCATGAACATAAAATATATCATCTTTCAAATATTCAACAATCAGAGATGCAGACGCTCTACTCAAGGTTTTCAACATAACAAATTTGGTAAAATGATCAAGTACAATCAAGATATATGTTTTTCCTTTGGAACTACGAGGATAAGGACCAAGCAAGTCAACGTAAACCCTTTGTTAAGGACGTTCGACCTTAAATTGCTGACCTAGTGGTGGTTTCATCAAACGATTCGATGCCTTTGAAGTCTTACAAACGTGGCACTTATCAATATATGACCTAATATCAGTCACCATGCGTGGCCAATAATAAAACCTACGAATTCGCTCAACGGTTTTCGTAATTCCACCATGCGCCGCAGTACAATCATCATGTTCAGCCTTTAACACCACAGGAACCAATGGTTTTGGTAACCAGATTTTCCAAATTGAAATATCAGACAGGTCACTATTTTTCTTTGGATCTAATCTAATGTACACTCGATCATTATGCACCTTTAACGTCGGAAACTTGTCAGACTCCTCCACGATTTTATTTCTTAACTTGACGTATTCATCGTCTTTAAACGTGTCACTATCAAGATCTAATGAGTGCACTAGGAGCTTTGGGACGGACTCCAACATTTCTTCCAAGGATTCACAATCAATCCGCGAAAGTGTATCGGGTACAACATTCTCTTTGCCTTTTTGATGCTGTATGTCAAACTGGAACCCTTGGAGTTTGGGACTCCAGCGAGCCAATCTGCCGCTAAGATCCCTTTGGTTCATGAGCCATTTGAGTGATGCGTGATCAGTAATCAAGGTGAACTCATGGCCTTCGACATATGGACGAAATTTTTTTACGGCGAGAATGGCGGCTAGACACTCAAGCTCGGTTACCGAATAATTCTTCTGAGCACTATTAAGCTTTTTTGACATATATGCGATGGGCTGCTCGTATTCATCGTCACTTTTTTGGAACAATACAGCGCCAACACCTTCATTGCTCGCATCGCATCTTATAAAAAAAGGTGCTTTATAATTAGCATTGACCAAAACAGGTGCAGTTGACAGAAGATCCTTAAGCTGCTCAAAGGCTCGCTGTGCTTCCGGTGTCCAGTTAAACTTACCTTTGGAAATGCAAGATGAAATTGGAGCAGTAACACTTGAATAATTTTCTATAAATCTCTGGTACCAACCTGCCATTCCCAGGAGGCGACGGACTTGTTTTACATTTATTGGTACCGGAAAGTTTACGATTGCAGCAATTTTTTCTGGGTCTGTACGCAAGCCGGATTCACCCACCAAGTATCCCAAATATTTTATTTCCCTCATCACGAAATGGCTTTTTTCTACGTTTATAGTAAGCTGCGCTGACCGCAACAGGTTGGCAATCCTCTGTAACAATTCAAAGTGTTCCTCTAAGGTGCTAGATATGACGAGCAAATCATCCAGGTAAACAAACACTTGATCGTGTAGTTCATGTGGAATGACTTTGTGCATCAACCTGCACATCGACTGGGCTGCATTACACAGCCCAAACGGCATCACCTTGAACTGATACAAGGGACGGCCTGGCACTGTAAATGCTGTTTTATCGCGTGAATCCTTTGCCAGCGGAACCTGCCAAAACGCGTCTTTCAGGTCCAAACTTGAGATAAACTTGGTGTTATGTAACCGTCCTAGTAATCCGTCAATCAATGGTAACGGATAAGCATCTTTGACCGTCACTGCATTGACCTTTCGCGCGTCAAGACACAGTCTTACCTTGCCGTTAGATTTCCTGACCAGGGTAATTGGTGAACTCCAAGAACTCTTGCTTTCTTCGATCACATCTAATTCTAACATTCGGTCAATCTCGGCCTCCAAATCTAACTGAACAGCTGGAGACACAGCATAGTAACGCTGTTCAATTGGTTTTGTATCCTTAACAACTTCTATCTCGTGTTCATAATAAGCAGTCAATCCCAAGCCTTCCTTGTTAAACGATGGAAACATATTTTTAACTGATTCCAGTTGGAGTTGTTGCTCAAACGATAATTTGTGTGACTTATCATCTATCGAATTAGGATTTTCAATTGACAACAGCGAGAGCTCTTCAAGCACTACTTTGGGGAGTAAATCAAACTTCCGCCAAAAATCGATACCCAGGTAAACTTCGTGTTTCAAACTCGGAACAATACAAAAACAAATGGTCTCGCTCCTATTTTTTACCGTTACCTTTAATTTAACATATCCTTCGATTTTGTTGACTGTCCCGTCAGCCGTTTCGATATAAGACCCCAGACGATGATACTTCAAATCTAGACTTTTCAACAATTCAAGCGAACCCTTTCCCAAAACAGACACTGACGCTCCAGTATCCAATAATGCGTCAATAATTCTATCACCTACTTTAAGTGAAATATAAGGACGAGGATCGTCGTTACCATGGTCATGAATAGGCTTAGGATTTTTATGCACTAAAAAACTAAAAATATGTACTTAAAATATGTGCTTAAAAACAAGAAATATGCAAGTAAAATAACAAAATATGTGATCAAAAATGTAAAAATATTTAAAAAAAAACACCAAATACACTTTAGTAAAATATTTATTTCAATTTTCAGTAGATTCATACTACATAATATATAACTAAATGTATAGCCAATATTTTACAAAACAATAAAATCAAAATAACAATAACTGAAAACAATCGGTACGTACGAGTATTATATTGTGTCGTTAACATCTTAACGTAAATCTTAAATAAAATAATTATCACAAGAAAATTCAAAATTTCAAAATCAAATTAATTGCATCACACAAATCTGGTTTAAGTAAATCTTAAATTTAAGTTAAGTATAAATCTTATTTTGCTAAATATTATATGCACTTTAGTTTGCATTCAATGCTGTATTGCAATATATAACAAAATACATTTTTAAATTTTCAAACAAAAACTTTTCGCGGTTGGGACGTAACATATTTTTGTACATAGAAAATGACCTTTCTACGTCAACTGATGTTATTGGGGCATGTTTAAATGCTGAAATTTCAGATACCGTGAATTGTTCGATCTCATTCGCATTTCCAGGATCTTCAAGAGTAGTTTTAATATTTTGTAAAATATTCAAACCAGTATTTTTGGATATGATGATTTTCAATTTATTTTTAATTAGCTCACCAACCGCTCCACTTATTGCTTCAACTTTCCTATTAGCTTCCAGAAACAAGTTTAATTGTTCCACTAAACTATTAATTGAAGACTCTAGGCTTTCTATTGTCGTGGCTAGATGACTATAGTTGCCATTTATGTAAGCCAAATCATTTTTCAACGTTGATTTACTTAATATTGCCTTAGCAGTTTTAATGTATATGTTGAATCTTCGTCGTTTAGTTCCATAATAATTTCCTTAATTTTTTTCAAAATTTTCATTATAATATTTCACTGCATTAAGCCAGGTTCCCCAGCGAGTAACTATTGGTTGAGGTGGCAACAAAAGATTTGGAAATTTATTTTTGAAAAGCGCAATCCGAGAGGGTGCTTTCAAAAAAACATTTTTAACCGCCGAAACTAACCGATTTACATTGCTGAAATTTGATCGAATAGTTTCGCAAACTCTGTGTAGTCCATGTACTACACAGGTCACATGTAAAATTTTGGGATAAAATACCTGAATAGATTGAGCGGCTTTCACCATGTAAGGTGCCGCATCTGAAATAAAAAGCAAAATTTTTTCCCTCTCGAAATTTTCTCCTAATAATTTGACAGAGTCGTCGAATAACCGGGCAATTGTTGAATGGTTAGTTTTGTCGAGGACAGCAACATTCAATAAGAATTTTTGTTTGGCTACCTTTTCATCGACATCCAATATCCCTAGTATCACATTGGCAACATACCGTCCAGTACTATCCGTAGTTTCATCGATTGAAACCCACAAACACTTATTTTGAGTTACTAGCTTTATTTCGTTCATTTTTTTGTCGTATAGTACTTTAATATTTCGTTTTCTTAAAGTTGATTCGTCCGGTATGATCTGGTTAGTATATTTTTTTAGAAACGATGAAAACACGGTGTTATTCAATTTCGCCAAAGGAATATCAGCAGCTAGCATTGCCATACACAAATCCTCGTTGAATTTCGAATAATTCGTGTTAACCACGGATTCTTGAAAAAACGGCTGAGCATTTTTGTCTGTTCGTCTTTCTTCCAGTTCTTTGTGTTTCTTACTTTTGACGTGCTGATCTACGAGAAATTTTTGATTCATTGATACAGTTTTTCCACATACATTGCAGTATAAAACTGTCCCGTCTGTCTTGAAAATATCACCATATTCCTCAACAATTAATTTGGCTTTACTCTTAAGGCTTTATTTGACTTTCGGCATCTTAAAAATAATCTATTTTTTGCTTGTTATTTTTAAAGATAGTATAAACGAATTAAAAAACACAAGGCGTTTAGATCATACAACAAATTAAATTGTCAAATTTTAAAACATAATACATCTGAAGTGATCTACATCTACAGTGATCTACATCTAATAGTGAATATTATCTATAGTAACATTTTCAAATAGGAAATGTTCGTTATTAAATTAGATTGCCTACATGTAGGGATTTAAAGTGTTTTGTAAGAAAAATTTCATAATCGTGATTTTCTGCAATAGAGTATTCTTTAATTGTTAAAATATTTAATAAAATATGTATTTATGGATAAATTATGTACTAAAATGGGGAAATATGTAAAAATATGTATTTATTCAAAAAAATGTAAAAATATGTTGTAACAAATATGGCTCATTTTTCTCGAAAAGTTCTAATTCGTAAAACTTTCTTATTTATTTTCCTTGTTCTTAACCCAAAAAAAATATGTATTTACATTAGAACCCGAAGCCTAGTCATGAATAATACTCGAAATACAATTCCTTACCAAACTACGCTTAAATTTAAAATAGCTATTTACACGAAGAAGTCGTTTACTAACTTTATCTTGACTGTTACTAATACTTAAATTACTACCACCAGCTGCATTTTTGCTAGTACTGAAGTCGTTCGCAACCGGATTGAGGGTAATTGGTTCTGCCTTTGCTGACATGCTTGGTTTGAGTTCGGACGTGACTGCCCCCTCTGATTCAGCACGCCCGTCGGCAAGTTTCCCTGTAATTTCTTCCTTTTACAAGTATCACAGTTGGGCTTGATTACACCATGCATTCCACAACCAAAACAAAATTGATGTAAAAGCGGCTGGCTACAGTCAGGATAGATGTGCCCTATATCATGACAGTTCCAACAAATAACGAATGTACCTCTACTGGGCACTTTAAACGGATTCTTATCACTAACTTCAGAGAGTTCTACATAACCGTAACCACTTTGATCAACAACACGACTGGGAACACTGAGCTGCCCCGGATCATACAGAGCGTTTGAAGGGGAATCTTGCTGAAATGGAATGACATCTTGACCGTACGGCTTGCTATCGACAGGTTGGTAATTCGAATGCATAGCATTACATTGCACATTGTAATCGTAGGTCGGTAGTGACCTTTTGTTACAACTGCAGGCACAGCAAGTTCGCGAACCATGATTACCACTATACTGATTCGAACGAAGCAGATTTTCATCATCTAACGTCCCACTGTCAATTTCATTGATCCCCACACGTCGTCGGAGTTGAGGATCGTAGTTTCGTTTAGGATCAAAACTGGTCTCACTCCACAGCTGTTCAAAACGAGAACACAAGACTCTTAAATCTTCCACTGACAGAACTTGGGTCTGATAACCAAGCGTGGCATTCCGCAGCGCTGGATGCATGTTATGAAATAATCGGTGAAGAATCTCACGTTCACTCAACCTACGGCTAAGTCTACCATTCAATTTCTGGATTTCGAGTGAAAAATCTGAAAAGGATTCCCTTGCACCCTGAAAACGACGAACAATCTGTTCACGCGTTTCATCTTCAGAGTCATAAGTACTGAAGTAAGCAAATATTGCAGCCCTCATCTCATTCCAAGTTGTATTAGGGTAATTTTGTTTGTATACCCAGAACCAGTCGCTAGCTTTGTCAGTTAAAAACATATGCAAAATCCTCGTTAAACTCTGCAGTGGATAACCGTCATCTGTTGCCAATGTCTCGAGACGATAAATAAAATCCCGCACATTTTTACTACTACTACCATCATACGTGATGTTCCAGCTTTGGCGAAGTTTGAAATCTTGTCCTGGATTTGGACGTCTAGATTCGCTTGGTGGAGGTACTGGTAACTGACCAAAACTACTCCGATTCACATCATTCGAAACTGATGCATCACCTCGATTTTGCGGATAATTAACAACCTGATTATTCTGAAGGGCAGAAGTTGGTTGACTTTGATTTGGCAGCTGGGACTGACTATGCAAGATAGAATTAAAGTGCGGATTAGGGGGAAATATTGAGTTAAGCAGATTACCCTGCATTCGGTTTGCATTTTTTAAAGTAGTTCCAATAGGACAAGGCTGGGTTTTCTGTGTCACATTTTGAGGTACCACATCAGAAGCAATATTATGATTACCATTACTCCTGTCCTGATCCACAGATATATTAAGGCTTGAATTCAATGTTGGAGCAAATGTAGGTTGGGAACCTCCATGTAATTGTTCGTTTGCTCTCAATTCAATCTTCGGAGACTACTGATAACTGAACTTACATCCGAAACATTGCCAAAAGTATGAGACACTCGCTCGGCACGGTCTTTCCAATGTTTGGATCGGGTGTACAAAATCCAAACATCATTAAGAGAATAATTCAATCCTAACTTCTCTGTGACATTACCTAACTGTGATGCTCTTTCCTTACAAGTTTCCACCTCTACTTCAGGTGCACTAGTGACATGTGAGGTTTTGGGTTTAATCCCTTTGTTTGTCTGTTCAGTGATCAATAAATTGTTCAAGTGACGTGCATCACCGTCGATCTGAGATAAACCCCTCACTAACTACTCAACATTAAGTTCACTAGCATTCAACCCGTCTAAAAAAGTTCGAGAATCCATAACTGTAAACTATATGACTTCAATTAAAAAAAATTCAATGGCCTCGGAAAGCACTAAAAAGACTAGATTCACTAAAACTAACAAATAACAAATATAAGAGGAATATAACCTAATACTTCCACTTAAAGGTATTCTATGCTTACTAATGTCCTTATAAATGAGAAAAAAAATAATAACAACGCAACTATCTAACGGGCGTTGATTGAGCCCCACTTAAGATAAATACTATAGTATAGATTCTAAAAGAATATAACCTAAATTCATCAAATTAGTTTAATAAAAACAAAATACTTAATAAAGATATCCTTGTTGAATTATCTTTTCAAGTGAATTAATATATAATATATGTATATATATATTTATAGATATAAACCAAATAAACCTAGAAAATATGTACTGAATATGGGTACTGGCAATGATAACTGGCTGAACTACGTCGCGGGATGGATTTCTAAAAAATAAAGGTTAATAACATAAAGGCTATTAGCAATTTCATAAAATTTTCTTTATCGATTTCCACATGCAAAGTGAAGTACTTTTGCTGTTGATTGCGAGCAAACACTAATAATTTAAGTTGAGAATTGCTGTTTCACAACAAAATCAATCCAACCTATATTTACAGCGTCTGTTCATTACATCAACAATCCAAAGATGAATATAAGAACAAATTAAATTAGAATCTAAGTGTGAATGAGAAAATATTCTATTTTGTGAATACAAAAATTCTTTTTGCAGTCTAACAAAAAAAAGAAACTCTCAAATCTACCAAATAGATTAAACCTATTGCAACTAATCTGAGTCAGAACAACATGAGGAGCTGAAGATGATGACAAATGAGAAGAGGCTAAATCTTTACTCAGTCAATCATTTATCAAATTTTCAACCATCTATCATGTTGGAGAGCTACTGTACAAACAAAACAAATTTGCAAATAAACTTTACTATAAATCTTACTAATATCAATAAAGTAATCTGTAGAAAAGACACTAATCAGGTCTCTGGACCTTCAGGTCCCTGTTTCGGCGCCAAATTGTAACCGACCATCCTCCACTGCAGCACGATTTAATTATAGTTTTGTTTTCGCGGGAAGCGCAAGTCGGAAATGTAGGGGGTCCTCTTGCATGGAGGTTGAGTAGGTCGTAACTCCCTTCGTGCTATGACAAGTCAATCAGATCATCCCGGCGCAACCCGCAGTCAGCCCATTACCACCGCCACTATCTACTATTTAGCCATTCATGTCTAGCACAGACACAAAACGATAAAAAAAAGAAAATCACAACAATTTGATTGAGAATACTCAGTACTCAGTAATTTTAATTTTAATAATTGTAATTAAGAATACTATTTTAATTGAGAACACTCAGTACTCAGTAATTTTAATTTTAATAATTGTAATTAAGAATACTATTTTAATTGAGAATACTCAGTAATTTTAATTTTAATAATTGTAATTGAGAATACTATTTTAATTGAGAACACTCAGTACTCAGTAATTTTAATTTTAATAATTGTAATTAGATAAAAAAAAAGAACACAATCTAATCTTAATTGAAAACAATAAAATATATGAGGTCGATTGGCAATATTTGATCCCCATTCAAAAAAAAAAATTATGACCAAAAAAATACTACGGTTTCAGAACCACTCATAAACTTTCTAAAGTGTAATAAAAATTCACTCACCAATTTGTCCTTTGTTGAATCTGGAGATGAGCTCACCGCAAGACGACAAGGTTCTTTTTTTCTTTTTACTAAAAAAAGGAAATCTAAAAAAAGCTATGGTGAATCCCAAAAAATATAGTAAGTCTGGTCATGTTACACTTAATTCAGAAAAAAAACTATATAATTATATATAACCATTATCAAACATTAATGATCATAACCTGTTACATCTAGAATAAACTAATAGTAAAGCTAATCAAATTTATATTAAAGCACTAATGTGTGATACAAATAGAAACATGGATATAAAACTAACTGTATTTTCAATGAGCGAACAGCACACTGTGTTATATAAGTTAAACAATTAAAATAACCAGCAACACCAATGTGTAATTATGAGTTTAAGATACAGGAATGAAGTTGTATCTGCATTATATACATATCACTTCGACTCTTTGATACTACTTAAAATATAACATCGTGTTATTGGTGATACTAAAACTTCCTAAAAACGCATTACTATTGTAAGGCTAAGCGTTATAAAAGCCACTTGAAAATTTGAAGGTTTTGATGGATGTAAGATAACCATATTTTCCTTAGCAAGATCATGAATATAAAATAATCTCTTTTTCGGGTTATAAATCACTATAAAATAAAATATGACGGCTACACATATATTTTATATCTGTTGCGAACTAGCAGTTTACTATATCTGGCTTGGATTGAAGTTTAAATTTTGTCCACATGAAACACCGCAATTCCTGACTGTATGCTATGGTGGACTAGACAGTCTTTTAACAGCCGATATAAAATGCAATCAGCCAACAGGATGAGACTTCAAAACTAGAAACACATGTGATTTAAATTAGTTTCGTGAAATACACCAAAACAAACATTCCACATACCTTTCAATTCACAAAATAAAAAAAAATTTCCATGTAGTGTGTCCACCGAAAAATGGCTGTGTGTGCGAGTCCTGGAATACTATATTTCACTACTTTACTAATCAATTATGATTTAAGTGACTCTACACCTTGAGCAGCTCAGCAGGAAATGGAAACACAAAGTTGCTGTCACTTTAAAAAAACGTGTATGACAATCTTAGGACACGTTTACTCGAATCGGTTCAACGTGAATGCAGTGACAATCAAACCGGCAAACAAACAATGTGTATCCCTGTTGACAGTTCGAAAATTAATCGCGACGAACATTCAAACTAATAGAGTTTTCTTCTTTTTTTTTAAAAAATATTCGTTTAAAACAATTAGAAGAATAAACAAAATAATTCTTAAGTTTTTATTTTTCTTTTTTTTGATTCTGCAAAAAGTAATTTTCCCATTTTCAAGTTCTCTAGTTATACCTTGTTGACAAAAATAAATGTTTTGCACTAAAACAGCTGTCAGAGGATGAATTAAACCAAAAATGATTTGGTATAAAAAGACTCTAAGGCAATTGGAAAAGATCAAGATTCCATTTACTGTGCTGTCTAGAATATTTAAATCGGTTCTTGAAATGTTTCTATCCCATTGCCGCGAAATAATTTATTTACTTTTTATCAATTAAAAGATAATATAATTGTATATTGAATATGGATTTAGTGCTCAAAAAATATACATTGAATTTTGTGCATAATTTGTTACTCCAATCTGTTACTCATAATTGTTACTCTAATTGTTTTGAATTCAGAGTGAAGATCTTTAGACTGGTTTATCCATTTGCCAAATATGAGATGCTAAGACATCACTTATTTTTTTTTTGAAAAAGAAAAAAATTTATTTTGCTGTTTTAGATACAGTATTTAATGGAATCTTCAGAAGATAAAATAAACAAATTTGCCAAATACAGGTCAACATGGGCCTATTAAAGAGGTTGATATATTTTTAACTTTAGGATTATACAGCTAAATTTCTGGCTAATTCAATTCCGCTCATTTATCAATTAATGACTCAACAAGATGAATAAAAAAAACGTTTAACCACCTGGTGGTTACAATTATTTTTGTTTGTTTATTCCTATCCGTTTTAATCGTTTCTTATCGTAAAAGGCGAATTTCAGTGTAATATCCTATCGTTTTGAATCGTTTTCAATGGGTTTTTTCACATAATTTTTGTTTGTTTATTCCTATCCGTTTTAATCGTTTCTTATCGTAAAAGCCGAATTTTAGTGCAATATCCTATCGTTTTGAATCGTTTTCAATGAGTTTGTTCACATAATTTTTTTTTGTTTATTCCTATCCGTTTTAATCGTTTTTTATCGTAAAAGCCGAATTTTAGTGCAATATCCTATCGTTTTGAATCGTTTTCAATGGGTTTTTTCACATTATTTTTGTTTGTTTATTCCTATCAGTTTTAATCGTTTCTTATCGTAAAAGGCGAATTTCAGTGCAATATCCTATCGTTTTGAATCGTTTTCAATGGGTTTTTTCACATAATTTTTTTTTTGTTTATTCCTATCCGTTTTAATCGTTTCTTATCGTAAAAGCCGAATTTCAGTGCAATATCCTATCGTTTTGAATCGTTTTCAATGGGTTATTTTACATTTTCTTTTTTTCTGTTAATTCCTATCCGTTTTAACCGTTTCTTATCGTAAAACCCGAATTTTAGTGCAATATCCTATCGTTTTGAATCGTTTTCAATGGGTTTTTTCACATTATTTTTTTTTTTTTATTCCTATCCGTTTTAATTGTTTCTTATCGTAAAAGCCGAATTTCAGTGCAATATCCTATCGTTTTGAATCGTTTTCAATGGGTTTTAATTATGGGTGTTAATTCCTATCCGTTTTAATCGTTTTTTATCGTAAGAGCCGAATTTCAGTGCAATATCCTATCGTTTTGAATCGTTTTCAATGGGTTATTTCACATTATTTTTTTTCTGGTTAGAAATTTATTACAAAACTAACACGAAGCATCAATACGTTGCCGGAAAATCATAATAGATCATAAATTAATATAATTTAGTGAAAAGATGATACACTCAGCAAACTACTCAAAAACCTCTCCATTGAGAGTTTCGAGAAAATATTAAAAAATCACAATTTCATATTTCTTTCGAAATTCCAAAAACATTGTAAAAATTAAATAAAATAAAACTTTTTCCAAAATTCTAAAAATATTACGAAAATTATTACAAAACCAAAGATTAAACTTTTTTCAAAAATTCTGAAAATATTGCAAAAATTATTACAAAATCAAAAATTGAAACTTATTTCAAAATTCCAAAATTATTCCAAAACATAGAATAAAATCAAATATTTAAACTTTTTCTATATCTAAATAATATTCAAAAAATTCTTAAAAATTCAAAAATTCAATTTTTTCCCAAAATTCTAAAAATATTCCAAAAATTCTTACAAAACCAAAGATTGACACTTTTTTCAAAATTCCAAAATATTTCAAAAACTATAACAAATTCAAAAATTTCCATGTCTCATTTACGTCATACGAAGTACAAACAGCTAAATTTTTTTTCCAAAAAATTGGCTAAAGAAGTAAATGAAAATCATTTTTTTGACATACTTCACAATATTTTTTTAACAAACTTATAATGCAATAATCTAGTTTTTGGTCTCGCATACCAATCCCAATCATCAAGATTTCTTCAAATTCAATGTTTCTATTCGTAATCACTTAAAATGAACGTTTTTTAAGCAAAAAATATGCTAATATCCTTGTTTTGACACACTCGACGATTTTTTGACACACTTCCGGTACAGTTATCGAACACATCGTCCTTTCGGCTCTTCCCATTGAGTAAACCTATTTTTAGAAAAAAATTTTGGAATCCGTCCAGCCGTTTTCTAGATTTCGTCGGCCGGCCGGCAGACAGACATACATTTTTTTTTGTTGCTTTTTTAGAATTAGTAGGTCCTAAAACGCCGAGAAATGCCAAAAAAAGAAGGGGTAAGAATTTCACTTTTGCAATACTTAGGTTTTTTCAAAACCGAAGTAATATCCCATAGGTGACGGTAGATGCCGATTGGTTTGTTTTTCTTGAAAAAATTTCAATCGTAAATTTCAGATTCAAACCGATAGGAATTTGATGACGGAAAAATACGATAGGTTACGATTAGTTTTACATATGGAATGTACGATAGAAAACGTTTAGAAACTTGTTTAGTTTTACCAAAACATTTCAATCAAAAACTTCAGATTCAGAACGATTAACAACGATAGAAATTCTATCGTAAAAAACCCATTGAAACCAAATCTGAAATATCCCATAGGTGACGAATGATGCCGAGTGGTTTGTTTTTCTTGAAAAATTTTCAATCGTAAATTTCAGATTCAAACCGATAGGAATCTGATGGCGTAAAAATACGATAGGTTACGATTGGTGCTACATATGGAATGTACGATAGAAAACGTTTAAAAACTTGTTTAGTTTTACCAAAACATTTCAATCAAAAACTTCAGATTCAGAACGATTAACAACGATAGAAATTCTATCGTAAAAAACCCATTGAAATAAAATCTGAAATATCCCATAGGTGACGAATGATGCCGAGTGGTTTGTTTTTCTTGAAAAAATTTCAATCGTAAATTTCAGATTCAAGCCGATAGGAATCTGAAGGCGGAAAAATACGATTAGTTACGATTGGTGCTACATATGGAATGTACGATAAAAAACTATTCAAAACTTGTTCAGTTTTACCAAAAAATTTCAAGTCGTGATCTTCAGATTTAAAACGATTAACAACGATAGAAATTCCATCGTAAAAAAACCATTGAAACCGAAAACTAAAAAATCCTATTGATAACGATAGATTACAATTGGTTGATTTCTCCTGAAAAAATCTTAATCGTAAATTTCAGATTCAGCCCGATAGAAATCTAATGACGGGAAAATACGATAAGTTACGATTGGTGCTATATATGTAATGTCGGATAGAAAACGATTCAAAACTTTTTCAATTTCACCAAAAAAAATTTCAATCGTGATCTTCTGATTCAAAACGATTAACTACGATAGAAGTTCTATCGTAGAAAAACCATTGAAACCGAAAACTGAAAAATCCTATAGGTTACGATAGATTACGGTGCGTTTTCTATCTGGCAGATATAGTCTATGCGTTTAGAATGATTAAATCCGATAGAAACGGATAGCAAACGATAGAAAACTGTTCGTTTTCAATCGTTTTCTATCGTTTTCTTTCGATTTTTTTTATAAAGGTAGAACAACTAGGTATTACAATAAAATCCGGAAATACGGAGATAAATCTAGTCAATATTTATAGATCATTTTAGTCGATATGTGCTCTAATTTACCATAGATTTGGCATAATTTCCAAATAAAGCAAGTTTAGAAATCGTTGCTACTTTGCAATCCGGAAAAAGTTTTGTCATGTGGCAACTACTTAGAACTTCAAATCATTAGAAATCAAAATCATATGTGTTAAAATTTATTGTAATAATAATAATAATATAACTACATATAGTAAAAACAACTTAAACACAAAACAATCTTGATGTGTGAAATAACAATTATTTTGAGTTTTCGAAATGCACAACAGCTACCTACCTACCCATAGCTGTCTGTATCTTTTTGGTAAAAAGGTCGACTATACAGAAATGTAATCACATCATAAAAAGGGTACGTTCGGGTAAAAGCCCTAAAAGGTTAAAAGTGAAACAATTTTGACGTTTGGTCAGTTCAAAAGATGGGTTAAATTAAAATATTTATGCCTGAACCAGAAATAAAAAAAAAAAAAATTTATAATAATATTTACATAATTAAAAAAAGGTAAAAAATGGTTCAATGGAATAAAAATCAAACAATACGTATAATAGAATTATTAAGAGAACATCCTGTGCTGTATCAAGAAACTCAATTCGCAAACAGATCTTTAAGAGATGAAGCCTTAAATGATATATTTGAACAAGCTAAAGAAATTAAAATTGATTGCACACTGGCTGATGTAAGAGCTAAAATTAAAGTTTGAAAGCTCAATATCAGAGAGAAATAAAAAAGTATTCTTGGATTGGGAATCAATATAAACCTGGGTGGTTATTTTGTAGTGTTATCTCACTAGGTGAGATAAATAGTGAGATAAAAAATTATGTTTAAATGTTTTCTTTTATCTAATATAATCGATCATAGACAAATATTTTATCTCACTTTTTATCTCACCTAGTGAGATAACACTACAAAATAACCACCCTGTGTTATGGTGTTATGACAAATTATCGTTTTGAGTAATTCTTGTGATTCCAATAAACAAACATATGAAAATGTAAGTACATATAAATGTAATCAACTTTTTGTTTTGTTTTTGTATTCGGAACATGAATTGACAATGCCATGATAGTTTTAAGTTATTTATCACATATTTCTCGCTTTCATATTTGGTTTTCGAGCATCTTTATCCGCTGACCGAGTCTGCTCTAGAATTATTGTAGCGACCTTCCCCTATATCCCTCAATCAAATCCCCCTTGATCCTTCAGTGACTCACTCCTGTTTCCTCCTTATTCCCCTACCAAATCCATTTCCATTTTTTACCCATATTTACGTCTCTCTACCTCCTTTACATATGTCACATGATGTCTTATCGAGGATGGCTAGTCATTACTAGCCATTGCTAGTAATTCCCCGCCGTCGCATTCATTTTCATAATCTTCCGAGCATCTTCTGTGTGAACAAAAAATGACTTACTATGATTCAGATGCTGAAGCAGTACTTGTTCAAGTTACTTTGGGTGGTTTTTGCATTTTGGTTGTTGTTACTTACCTATGCAAGCGTAATTTTGCTTTAAAATAATCGGAGACATAATTGACCCATACTCCAATCAGTATCCCTACATTATTCTTCTCGGTGATTACAACACTAATATTTTTAATTTCTCTTCTCTATTCAACACTTTAGATATCTGTACTTGTGAACCTCCATATTGTTCACAATAACTTCCTTCTGGTTCCTGTATTGACTTCTTTCTTTTTAGTGATCCTTCTCTTCCTATTTTTAGTGACCAATTCTGGGTGCCTGGTATTTATACTAAAATTTTAATATATATAATAAAATAGTTTTTGGCGAAATAAAAACAAGCAAAATTTTAAAATTTAATATTATTAAAATATGTTTCTCCAAGGAGTATCATCTGCTTCAATATAATATACATCAGTGATATCACATCTGTTATTAACCATTCCTTTCTTTATCTTTTTGCCAACGGCGTTCATATTATCTATGGTCTTTCTTCCCATCCCTAAGCTCCAGCTTTGTTTTAGTGAGATTAATGATGACCTTGCAAAGATTTTTTATGGGGCTGAATATAAAAAACTAGTTCTGAACCCTTTTAAATCATAAGCTATACTCTTCAACTGTTCTTTCCTTCATAATCAATGTTTTAGCATCTCTCTCAATGGCATGCCTCTCACTTTTGTTTCTCATGCGAAAAGCCTGTGGCTTATTATCGACCAAGATCTCTTGGAAGGATCATGCAAACTTCGCTATAGGTCACGCTACTATGAGGAAGCTTTATAGTCTTAACCACTTCCTCCCTTTGTATATAAGCAGACTACTCACATATGCTCTAGTAATGCCTATCTTCAATTATGGGATCAAAGTCTGTTCAGGATGTACATTGGAAAACTTATCTCGCGTCACTAAATATTTTAATTGGGCTTTTTGTTTTGTATTCAACCATAAACCCCGTCAGCACTTCTCTAAATTTGCCGATGATCTTCTTGGCACTTCATTTTCCTACCACATTTCTATCCGTCTCTTATTACTATTTTTAAAAATTTAAATATAACTGTGCGCCTTATCTGTTGGTTCTCCTTCTGTTCTTCCCTCGGAGTCCACAAAATTATCCTTCCAACTGTTTCCTTTCAACTTTTCGTGTTTCCAAGCTTTACAACAATCTTCCTGCTGCTTTTAAGAATTTTAAGATCTCTACATCTGTCTTCAAAACTAAAGTTCATCTCTTCCTCGACATCGTTTAGTCCCTTGCTTCCCCCTTCTAGTTTATCTAGTCTACCATATCAAGGACTCTTTTCTGTCTGACCTCTGTCAATTGCCGCCCCTGTTCTCTTTATCTTTGTCACTTCGATCATCGTACCTTTCTACCTTACCTTGTGAGTCTATATTCCCTAGCTTTATTACATCTCTGTTCCCTTCCCTTATACATTCCTTTCCACCTTCCCCTTCCTTATCCGCTCCTCCCAACCCCCATCTATAGTTTCTTTTATATAGTGAAGTATAATTCTTTTTATTTATTTTTATTAATCATTTAATTATTTTTTAAATGGACATTGCCAACGTCCTGATTGCTGTCTTTAATTTTCACCAGTTGTAGATAATGTATATTTGAATTATTACTTTTTTTTTATTATTTCAATTTATTATTTTTATTTTTATATAATTATAATTATATTTTTACTTTTATTTTTATATTTTATTTTTATAAATATTTTTATTTGGATTTTTGCATTCCAAGAATTATACAATTATCTTGTGTATTTCTTGGCAAGAAATCGGCCTGGTTGCCATTAAATAAATAAATAATAAAACGCAATAATATTCTATTATACATAGGAAATGACCATTTGGAATAAAGCTCAAACAACACGGTTAATTGAATTATACAAAGAATTTCCTCGTTTACACATGGAAACAACTCTTGAATATCATCAGAAATCAGTAAGAGACAAAATGTTTGATGAAATATTATCAAAAATAAAGGAAGTGAAACCCGATTGTACATTAGCGCATTTAAAAACAAAGATTAGAGCAGTACGGTTTAAATATAAAAAAGAACTAAACAAGGTTATAGCAAGTGGCTACAAATACAAATCGATGTTTTGGTGTTATGATATGCTTTCATTTTTGAGTGATTTGCCTAATTTTAATAAATATAAAGAGGTAATTACATTAATAAAAAGATGTATTCAATTTAGGACTCCGTTTCTTAACTCCTGCTAAATATTTTTGTGTCATTTTCTTGAACTGTAAGAGCGATATTAGATTGATATTGTTTCAGCTTATGTGATGATTTGAGTCAATCATGATATTATAGTGAGTAGTAATTGATATAAATTAAATCTACTTGATTAACTTTCTTTGATATTTTTAACAAACTACGCCAAAAAAAGTTAAAATTTGTATGAACTATTTTAATTTGCTTAAAACTTTAAAACAATTTAATTTAATTTCAATTTGTTTAGCAAATTGATCAAATACATTTTAAAATAATTGTTCATTTATTGCTGGTCTGTTTGTGTATGACCGGCACTCAACAACAAAAATGTTTGGTAGTGGTGATTAAGAAATACAATTAAATTTATTTCTCGCATTCATTAAAAAAAATATTACACTTGTTTTTAATGTTTCAGACACCTTTGTCAAATACGAAGACGGATTGCAAAATGCAATCGGAGTCAATCGAAGAATTTGAAATTAAGGTTTATAGTTTTTTAACATATCATAAAAAATTTATTACAATTTTATTTACTTTAATTCAAGACTCTAGAAAGCTCAAGTTTTAAACAAGAAGAACCTTCGGATATATCACATAGCTCAAATGATTACCATTTTATTAGTATTAACGAAAACATGAATAGCAATAGATCTTATACTCGAAACGAAGAGTAGTTTTGTGCATTTTTAGGATCAGAATTAATCAATATTAAAGATGAGACCATCTTTGAAAATCTTAAATGGGATATACTTACTATAATAAAAAATGCATTGCAAGAAGATAATAATTGTATAAAGGACTAAGGTAAACGAACTATTTATTATATGCTGTGCCGACAGCAAAATTTCTTGTCTTATCCCTTCAGCGAAAATTCTTGTTTATTTGATAAATAAAAATTTTATTTGAGAAATAATTGACAGTTTACAATTGTGAGCCCTATATTTCAACTCGGGTAAGTATCAAAATTATTTCAATGTCCACACATAATTTTTTATTAACTTTGTTTTTGTTTGCCTGTTGCTTAATTGTTCGTTCATACGTAATTGTTGTACTAGATTGATTTGACGAACTTTGGAATGAAAATTCAATTAAAATTGCGACACTTGTGCTATAAAAGGCGTTTAAAATTCGACAAACACGGAATTCAACACATAGAACTTTTGAATTAAGCAACTAGTAACTATTTTGATTAAAATATTGTTACGTTTTTCTAACCTTCCTTCGAATTGGCCTAACTCACAATTCGATAAACGTAATTCCCAAATATTTTTCTGAATGCGATCACTGACTAGTAAGCAAAACACCAGGTTTTATTAAGTCTTCAACACCTTGATTGTTCCACAACAACAGGGAAACAATACAGCAAACAATATTCCTAACTAGAATATTCTTTCATCAGCTTCAGAAACTCCAACGGTTGATTGTAGAAATTTCCAGTAACACAACGTTCAAAATAATGCACAAAATATTTCTGTTCAATAACACTTAAAACTTGATTCACAAAAACTAATTTAAAAATCACTTTTATAATTTTAACTTTACCGTCGCAGGTTTAAAATAAAACCAATTAAAAACTACAAGAGGTAAGTTGCTTATATACAATTCTGATAATTCTCGACCATTCGAGGTCACTTTTTAGAAACCTTGAGAAATTATTAGAATATTCAATTATTTTACGTCATGTTGATTTGATTCATAAAATCATTTATTTTATGTTGGCCCTAATTCTAAGAATACCACAACAACAACACTTCGTTTCATTAATTTGTTGTTGTGTTTTGTTATGATTTTGTTATAACCGTAACAATACATTTCGCCAGTTTATGGAACCGATCGCGCAACACTGCAAAAATTTAGTGAGGAGGATTGCATGTCAAAATTTAGTGAGGAGGATTGCAGCATAGAAAATACAAATTGGGGGAGGGTTCAGGAAAAAAATTTTCACGCTTTTGAAAATAAGTCGAAAACTTTGTTTTCGAAAATTTCCAACAAAATTGTTTTGGACTAGAAAAAAATTCACTTTTCATATGACATCCCATTCGTCAAGGTCAAAAATAAATTTTTCGAAATTTCTTCTCAACCCTCTCTAAAGAACATTCAAAATGATGAGCCGACCGCTATAATTTTCGTTTAATATTTCCAACATTATCTTTAGCCGTGATTTTTTTCAATTTTTTTTCTTTTGTAATGTTTGAAGTTAAGGGGGCAGGAAAAATTTTTTTCAAATTTTTGGAAATAAGTCGAAAACTATGCGTTCCAAAATTACCAAAAAAATCATTTTGAGCTAGAAATAAAATAAACATTCATTGACAACCCACTCGTCAAGATCAAAAGTAGTTTTTTTTATAATAGTATTTCAAAATATATAACCTTTAAAATAACATTTCAAATGATGAGCCGACCTCTATAGTTGTGTTCAATCTTCACAACATTTCTTATAACCGTCAATTTTTTCAAATTTTTCTTTTGTAATGTTCGAATTTAAGGGGGGGGGGGCAGGAAAATAAACTTATGTTTTTGGTAATAACTCAAAAACTAAGCAGTCGATAATCCATTGAATTTTTTTTGAAATATTTCAACCTTTTCCGATTTTTCTAAATCAAACTCGATTCTTTAAAATCTTTCCCCTATATTTCTTTGCAATTTTTTTGTTTTCAGTAGTCGTGGTCAAATACATTTTATAACTAGAAAATTTCGTGAGAAAATCGATTATGGAAAAAAACGTGTTCTAGACCGAGCTGTAAAAACTTGACCATTTTTTATTTTCCTGAAAATTGGCATATAAGTAATATGGACAAAAAAAAAATACAACTTATTTAAAAAAAATTTTGAAGTGCGTAGTTTGAGCATAGGTTTGAGCAACTCAGCATGCATGAAAAATGAAAATTCTGCCAATCCGATGTAACTTTGAAATTTAAATTGCTCAAGAACGACTATACCGATTGCATCAATTTTTTTTTGTTTGATAGGTGATTAGTTAATCGTTTGAAAAAAAACTAATTAATTGTTTTTGTAATTAATTTTAAAATTAAAATATTAAAAAAACTTTTTTAAAGATGTCGCTAGGGTCGAAGACTCGAAGATCAATTGGAATTTAATTTTTTTTTTGTAAAATAGTTCTATCCTTACTTTAAAATATATCAAATTTGCAAAGGGTGTTAATTCGTGTTCTAGATATATTTAATTTTAAAGATTTTTAGTCCGACTAAAATTCGAATTTTTTATCATTTTTTCGAACTTCAGTGGTAGACTAAAATTTTTAAAATTAAAATCTCAAGAACACAAATTAACGCCTCTTTGTAAATTTGGAATATTTTAGAGTAAGATAGAACTGTTTTACAAAAAAAAAAATAAATTAACAGTCCGATTCTGAGCTAAGAGATCTCTTACGTCTCTTACATAAGATATTTTTTGTAAGAGATTTTTTTAAAGAGATTTTCTTTAATTGCGATTCTTTGCGAAAAATCTCTTCAAAGCTTCAAATTGTAATAAGTCATCCATATTCACAATCCGAAGGAAATAATCAGTAAAAAAATAATATTATAGCACTAGAAGTTTTATTAAAGTACAAAAATTGTGTTAAAATTTTTGGAAAAACTGTAAATTTAATACATTATGTATAATATTTAATAAATTATGTATAATTATTGATAATTTTGACAAACAACTTAATTTCAATTACGATGTTCAACAAACGTCAAAATAATAATGATGTCTTGTTAATACTACCTATTTCAATGGTATTTACATAGTACAACCACCGCTCTTCACAAGATACAAGATCAAATCAGTGATGGATTAAACCAAAAACAACCTTGTGCCAGAACAATATTAGTTGCGCTCGACCTTTCAAAAGCATTCGACACAGTGTCGCACACTGCACTATTAGATGATATATTGAATACCAAACTGCCAGGTTTAAAAAGCGCTGGTTGTGCAACTACCTAAGAGGCCGACAAACATACGTTGAGTTCCGTAACCCCAAATCTAAGATGAGAGTGCTCAAACAAGGAGTTCCACAAGGTGGAGTTCTCTCACCTTCACTATTCAATCTCTACCTAAGCAGCTTATCTACACCACCAGAAGGAATAACCATCACAGGAAACAAACTGGAACAACTCACTAATGCTTTGAACACCTACCTTAACATCCTGAACGAATGGTTTAAAACCAGACACCTAATACTGCCCACCGAAAAGTCCACATCTACACTTTTCACTACATGGATGAAGGAGGTGAACACAACACTCAACATCTGCATTGACAACGTGCTTATTCCCACGGTAAAAAATCCGAGACTGTTGGGGGTCACATTCGATCCACTACTTAAATTCAATGCTCATGCTCAACAGGCGAACGCAAGATTGAAAAATAGGAACAATACTCTGTAAGCACTGGCTGGCAGTTCATGGGGGAAAGATAAGGAAACAATCATAACAACATACAAAGCAATAGAAAGACCTATTTTGAAATATGCAGCACCCATATGGACACCTCAAGTCGCTGACACCCACTGGAATGAGTTACAAGTAACACAAAACGGAGCTTTACGAACAGCAATCGGATGTTATTTGATGGCTTACCGAAATCACCTGCACCAAGAATGTAACATATTGCCGGTCCGTCAACACAATGAAATGCTCGCCAAACAATATCTATGGGCCTGTCACAAAGAGCAACATTCCTGCAACGACACCTTATCCACAACCACACCACCTAGAGACATAAGGCGTACTGCGAAATGCTTCTTAAGTGATGTCAGAAACAGCGAAATAACAGGTAACATTGACGAGCTTACGTATAAAACGGGCTTAAAAACGCTACACACGAACGTTGTTGAGGACACATTAAAGAACTACGCTCCAAATCGAGTTCTCCAGAGTAAGCCGCCACAGGTCGCTGTGGAAGAGGTCAAACTGCCGCGCAGCACCAGATCCACTCTAGCGCAGTTAAGATCCGGTTGGTCACGCATTTTAAATAACTATATGAACCGAATTGACCACGACATTGTTAACAAGTGTCCCATATGTGAGGGCACGCTTCATGATGCAGACCACCTATTTAATTGTCCAGGAAAACCAACCAACTTGACGAAGGAAGATTTGTGGTACCACCCAAGAGCAGTAGCAGAGTTCCTGAATCTGGACATGGAGCCGGAGGAGTAGCACCACACCGTCGCTACAACAACAACAACATGGTATTTAACTTAAGAAATTTTTGAAGAAAATGTATTAACAAAGAGATGTCGAGAATCGCAAAATAAGCGAAATCTCTTAACTAAGAGATATCTCTTCGTTAATACATGAGATGCGCTAGAATCGATATGTAAATTCCAATTGATCTTCGAGTCTTCGACCCTAGCGCCATCTTTAAAAAAGTTTTTTTAATATTTTAATTTTAAAATTAATTACAAAAAAATTAATTAATCTTTTTTCAAACGATTAACTAATCACCTATCAAACAAAAAAAAGTTTGATGAAATCGGTATAGTCGTTCGCTTGAGCAATTTAATTTCAAAGTTACAGCGGATTGGCAGAATTTTCATTTTTCATGCATGTTGGGGTGCTTCTATGCTCAAACTATGCACTTTAAAAAAATTGTAAAATAATTTCGATTTTTTTACCTTGTAGAACACGTTTTTCATCTATGTAGAAATTCGGATGAATACCGAAGTCTCTTTACCAATAAGGTACCATTTTTACTTTTCCAAAGTACGGAACCCTAAAAAGGATTTATACAAGATAAAACAACTACCGCCAAATCTCAATCCTTATAATTTCTACTCTATGAATACCCTAGACAAAAACAACTAAAACTAAAAGACAACCGTTTAATTTATGTAAATCAGTTTGGTTTTTTGCAATCCTGTAGCTCTTTTGCAGCTTTAAAGTTAGTAAAATTTGTGCACCAAAGCTTACAGAACAAAACAATTACAGCTAGCTTATTGATTGATCTCATGAAGGCATTCGACTGTGTTAACCACAAAATTCTAATTAATAAACTAAGAAGGATTGGGACACAAGGAATGGTTGTAAAACTGATGATGCAAAGTTGTTTATGTGAACCAATCCAATTTGTTCAGATCGGAAATTCCAAATTTGAACTCAAATATATTAAATGTGCTGTTTCCCAAGGCTCGATTTTGGATCCAATTCTATTTTTATTTTTTAATATATGTATATGATATTTTTAGTATTACATTCAATAACACATTATAATTATTTGTTGGTTATACTATTCTAACTTACAGTTGTTCCATCCCTGCAAATCTTACCATAATGTACAAATGGCTGACAAAACAAATTACGACTTAATATAAAAAAGACACACTTCATCAATCTCTATATAAGAAACTCAATCGGTTGTGGTGTGGCACAATTCAACATATTAAACTAAACAAAGAATATATCAAAAGAGTGGAATAAACAATTTATCTTGGCCTTCGATCAAATTCACAAATTTACTGGGCTAATCGTGTTGACTATGTGAAAAATACAGAAATGGTTAAAACAAAAAAAGAAATGGTTGAAAAATTATTAATTCACAAACTAATTCATAAGCCTCTTAACGATTCCATATAGTTTACTGAAAATTATGGTTGTCGAGTAATCAAGTTTACAAAAACTTCCAAGCCCTTGGACCACATAATATGTCACCCATTACGTTAAAATTTAATGGTCGTTCAGTATATCGTACCTTATATCCACATTCTCATCAATACCTTTGTAAAAGCCTGCTGTTAGTTGCCTAGAACAGGCTTTTAACATAAATGTTGTATCTAGGCAACTAGCAACAGGCTTTTACATGGCGCCCAACGTGTGGCTCGAACCCACGATCCTGAGATTAAGAGTCTCATGCTTTACCGACTGAGCTAGTCGAGCTGTTAAGCAACGCTCGTTTAATATTAATGTAGAAAAGAGCAAATTCTTTCTCAAAGAAACAAAATATCTCGGTTACGTAATTGGTGACGGTTGCATTCGTGTTGACCCATCCAAAATTGAAGCAGTTGTTAACTTTCCAGTCCCGAAAACCAGTCACGACAAATTCGTCGCTGTTTTGGTATGACTGGTTGGTATCTTTGTTTTATTCCAAATTATTCATCAGTAACAAGTCCATTGTTTGATCGTGTCAAAAAATCGGCAACTACTTGATGGAATGAAGTTCCACAAAAATCATTTGTAGCCCTTAAATCTTTTCTTGTTACAGCTCCCGTTTTAACCAACCCATTTTTCAAATGAATTTTTCATTCAATGCGATGCTTCTAAAGCAGAAGTTGAAAGTGTTCTCTTCTAGCGTTCGGTTGAAAATATTGAACATCCAATCGTGTTCATTGCTTAACAAAGCACAACGAAATTACAGCATCACCGAACTAGAGTGTTTAGCTGCCGTAATGTCTGTCCAAAAGTTTCGTTTATATATCGAAGGGTATCGGTTCACTATTATCATCGATCATGGCTTACGAATCAAAAGGATTTATCCGGTTGTTTAGCGCGGTGGAGTTTAAAGATCCAAGGTTTTGGTTTTAAAATCGAATATTGCAAAGGAAGTGATAATATTGTTCCTGATACACTCTCGAGAGTTTTCATAGATTCCATCACACATATAGAGTTGGATTCTAAGGCATTTAAAAGTAATGACTATCTAGTACTTATAAAAAAGTTACAAAATGCAAGTGAAAATATCAACATGTGTGTACGAGCTAATAAAGTTTTCTCCTGCCCTATTTCCACCGAATCAAAAACTGATACCTCTTCTTGGAAATTATTTGTACCTTCATCCTTAATCTCGGACCTTCTTCTTCAAGCCCATCTTGGAGTTGGAAAGACTTTGAACATTTCACAACGAACTTTTTATTGATCCAAGATGGTTTATGATGCTAAGACCTACTGTTAGATAATATGTCATTGAATTATATACTAAATAAATATTATCTATACTATTTAATAATTCAGTGATCGCTATAAAATATCTGTATTATATTTATAGTTCATTGGTTATGATTCCATTTTGTGTTTTCGAAGTACAACAACATGAAGAGTTGTCCGCCATAACAAAAGCATTGTAATAAAGTAAATAAATTGATCTTAAATTATATTGTTTTATTTACGTCATCTGATAATATAACATGGCGCAGTTGCTAATTTAATTAGTAAAGAACCTAAGCTAATAAAAATTTTAATGAAAACTGAATTAATTTAATATAAAAGTGAAGTTTAAAAAACAAAAGTGAAAAATAAAATTAGGCAACATGATGCAAAATGATCCAAGTCCAAGTCCACTTATTATTCGCTCTAATTTAAAAGATAGTTGGAATGAATTTCGACAAAAATTTGAAATATTTTTATTGGCAACAGAATCACATAAAAAACCAGATGACGTAAAAATTGCCAAACTTATTCATTATGGAGGTGATGAATTGCTAAGAATTTATAACAACTTATGGCTGCTAGAGTAGTTCTTGACTTGAAGTTGAATAGTATCTTAATTAGCTGTTGACTAAAAGCTGCTAGATCCTGTCTTAATAGTTGATTTATAATTAGGAATGTGTGAATATTAATTTTCCTTGTAAGATCACAAGTTGCACCAATAGTTTCTTCAAAATATTACATTCAGGAATTTTTCCATAAATCAGCAAGATTTCAATGTTTCTTTAAACTAATAAAGATTGCACAGCTTGAAAGTTCAATCATCATCATAGTTGTTTAAAAAAACTTGGAAGCAATTTAATTTAACTATATTCTATATAGTTGCACACCAATTATCATTCAATTTTTTTAATGATAATTGTTCCAATCCAATCACTGAATTATCACTTAACCATCTACTTATTTTCAGTAATTATTTAACTGTTAATGTACAATGATAACTTCATTAATAATGATTTTTATTTGAATGTTTAATTAATAAGAAAAATACAATTTTAATTAAAATTCTATAACGAACAAACTTCAATATTTAGAAAATATTTAACATTATTTAAAGTTCAATTACAAAGAATTGTAATTTAAAGGAAACATAAAACTTTTTAAAATTTTTACATGCAAACAGCCATATCCAATTTTTTAGTAAAAACTAATTGTTTTTTATAAATTTTAACGCAACAAACATCGCATGCTAAATTGAATTTTTTCAACTTTTAATTTTGATGTTCGCCATAACACTCCCCCCCCCTAGTGCCATCGAAGATGGGACGATATAAAGAGAAAATTATTGTGCTAGAGCACGAAGGAAACGAGTAGGGGTACGAGTGGTTCTACCTGCTCGCGTAATGGTGGATGCAGGATGGAATATCTGAATCTGAGGAGTGAGATTAAATCTAACCCTTTTAGGTGATACAGTTGCCTTAGCGTCGCGTTGCCTCGTTTCTGCGGAGGTAGAAGGAGAAGACTGGAATGTGTCCGAAGAAGTAGGATGGACAATATCTGTAGAAGACGAAGTTTCGTCTGCGCGACTGAGATCAGTACTCGAAGTAGGTGAGTTTTGAGATGAGTCATCTTCAGATTGTTCCCTAAAGCAAGGTTTTAATCTGTCGATGGAAACTCGAATATGTTGACCTTTACGGTCAATAACAAAATTTTTATCATCGCGACTGATGACTTTGAAAGGACCTTCGTATGGCGGTTGTAATGCTTTACGTACTAAGTCCGTACGTAAGAAGACATGCGAACAAGACTGGAGATTTTTGGAGACGAAAACATTAGGAGAAGTGTGTCTTGACGCAGTAGATGGACGAAGGTGAGTAAAATGTTGTTTCAACTGTGAAACGAAATCAGATTGTGGAGTGGAGTTAGAGTTTTGGCTAAAGAATTCTCCTGGAAGACGTATGTTAGTACCGTAGACGAGCTCAGCCGATGAAGATTGGAAATCTTCACGGAAAGTGGTTCGTAAACCAAGTAGTATTGACGGTAAAATTCGTGTCCAGTCCGTTCTGTCGTAGGCCATTATCGCGGATTTAAGAGTTCGGTGCCAACGTTCGATTAGTCCGTTACATTTAGGATTGTAACTAGTAGTACGTTTACGTTCGAAACCGATAAGTTTTGACAACTCGTTAAAGAGATTGGATTCGAATTGGGAGCCCTGATCAGTGACGATTACTGAAGGTACTCCGAAGCGAGCGATCCAATTGGAGTAGAGAGCTGATGCTACCGTTTCAGCTATAATATCCGAGATAGGAATGGCTTCAGGCCATCGAGTATAACGGTCAATAATAGTGACACAATAACGTTTGTCCTCAGAGGTAGGAAGTGGACCAATAATGTCCATATGAATCTCGGAAAATCGTTGAGAAGTTTGAGGATAGTTACCTAAAGGAGATTGAGTATGGCGAGAAACTTTTGCCTTTTGGCAAGCCAGGCAGTTCTGTGCCATTTGTCGTACATCCTTTTTAATGGATGGCCAAATGACTTTTTCAGATAGAAGCTTGACAGAACTGTGGACTCCTGGATGAGATAAATTATGGAGACTTTCGAAAACAGATTGACGAAATTGCTTGGGAATAAAAGGTCGTGGATTACCAGAAGAAGTATCACACAAAATAGTTTTGGCACTAGAATTGCCAAACGATAATGGAAAGGCACGGAATTGAAGTGTGGGACTAGTGTCCACTAATTCCTTTAGTTCGTTATCGTTGAACTGAGCGGCAGCAATTTCGTCGTAATTAATATTTTCAGGAATTGATATTTGCTCAACACGAGAAAGTGTGTCGGCAACTACATTATCAATTCCAGAAATGTGGCGAATATCAGTCGTAAATTGACTGATAAAATCAAGATGACGGAATTGGCGAGGACTAGCTTTGGCAGGATTCTGCGACAAAGCGTAAATGAGTGGCTTATGATCGGTGAAAAGAGTGAAGGTTCTACCTTCAAGGAGATACCGGAAATGTTTAATTGCAGAGTAAGCTGCAAGGAGTTCGCGATCATAAGCGCTGTATTTCTGTTGCGTTTCATTGAGTCGCACAGAGAAGAAACTAAGTGGTGTCCAACAATCGCTAATTTTTTGTTGAACAACGACGCCAAGTGCCTTGTCGGAAGCGTCGACCATAACGGCAAGTTGGGCAGAGTGTGAGGGGTGAGAAAGAGTTGTAGCCTCACTAAGTTGCCGCCTGCAAAGATCGAAGGCTTGAATGGCGTCTTCAGACCATTGAATGACCCGTTTGTCATTCTTTTTGGAACCTTTGAGAAAATCATTTAGGATGGCTTGATTGCCACCAGCGTGAGGAATGAACCTGCGGTAGAAATTAATCATTCCAAGAAAACGGCGGAGTTGCATAACTGTTTCGGGACGTTCGTAACAGTTGATAGCATCGACACGTTCAGAAGTAGGTTTGATTCCAGTTGAATCAATGGAATGTCCAAGAAAGTCAACGTTGGTTTTAGCAAAGTTGCATTTATCAACGTTGATAATGAGACCAGCGTCAGAAAGACGCTCAAAAACAGTCCTAAGATGTTTGAGGTGTTCCTCATAGGTTTCAGAAGCAATTAGGAGGTCATCTATGTAGATGAAACAGAAATTTAGGTCTCGAAGAAGGGAATGCATAAACCGTTGAAAAGATTGCGCAGCATTTCGCAATCCGAAAGTCATTCGAACGAATTCGAAGAGTCCGAACGGAGTAGAAATTGCAGTTTTTGCAATATCACGCTCATCAATAGGAATTTGATGATATGCGCGGACGAGATCAATTGTGGAGAAAAATTGGCATCCATGTAGTTGATGCGAAAAATCCTGAATATGAGGAATAGGATATTGATCCGGAATTGTAATGTTATTTAGAGCACGGTAGTCATCGCAAGGTCTCCACTCGCCGTTCTTCTTTTTAGCGAGATGGAGAGGAGAAGCCCAAGGACTGTTAGAAGGTCGGCAGATGCCTTGGGATAACATAAGATTAAATTCTGCCTTTGCGATAGCCAATTTGTCTGGAGCAAGTCGACGATACTTACAAGAAACGGGAGGACCACGTGTTTCAATAACGTGAGTTACGTTATGTTTCACATGTTTAACAAGATCATTTTTGGACGTTAAGTCCTTGAAATTTTTGAGTAAATCAAGAATTTCTACATTGACCGAATCGTTGATCAAAGTTAAAGAAGGTGCTGGAGAAGTGGAGAGTTTAGCCAAAGTAAATAGAGAAGTTAGTGGATCGACAAGACGTCGGTTTTTAATGTCCACTAAAAGGCCGTATTTATTGAGAAAATCAGCTCCTAGGATAGGAGTGGTAACATCGGCTATAACAAAGGTCTGACAGAACACTCGTCTGAGACCAATGTTTAAGTTTAAAGACCGTGTACCGTAAGTGCTAACTTTAGTCGCGTTAGCTGCGTAGAGGTAGAAGTCTGATTTCCTTGAAATTTTTTCCTCCATAGTAGCGGGGAGAACTGAAACTTCGGCACCTGTATCAACGAGGAAAGTCTTGCATGAAGAAATGTCGAGGACCAGAAGACGGAGTTGAGAATGATTGTCATCACATGCCGTCACATGTGATGAATCTAATAGTTTTTTGAAGATTTTGAAGCAATGGAATTTGAGTGATCAGAATAATATTTACACTCAGGGTAGCATTTTTTTGCATCTCCCTTGTAGTAGTGATGGTAGTAGCAGATACCATCAAACATTTGCACGCGAGACCTGAACCGAGGTCGCATGGGAGAGCGATAATTCCGATTGAAATTTGAATTATGATTACCGTTTCGATCCTTAGATCTACTTCGGTATTGTTGAGGAGGTTGGGAGAAATTTTGCCTTCGAATGGCATTGAGGAGTTGCACGTTTTGTGACTCCAGTTTTTTGAATTTTTCCTCAAGTGATATGATTTCACTTGAGGAAGAAGAAGAAGAAGGGAGAGAAGAAGCGGCAGGGTTAGATACCGCATTAACTTGCGAACCCCTTAGGGCATTGAAAACATTATCTGCTATCTCTGCTGTCTTCTGAAGATCATCATTGACAGTAGCGATAGCAGCGCGGACAGCAGGTGGAAGTTTTTCCACCCAAAGTACTTTAAGAGCTGCCTCTGAAAACGTATTACGGGATTCGGTAGTCATATCCCGGAGTAATTGTGAGGGCTTAAGATCCCCAAGGTCCATACCGCGTAACACTTTGTGTATGCGATCTGAAGTGCTACCGGATAGGCGAGCTATAAGAGCCTCTTTGAGCCTGTCATATGGGAAATCTTGGTCGGGGTTAACCCAGATATCACTGGCTAATTTCGCCAGTGTGGGAGTAAGCATGGTAAGTAAGTGGCCATACTTAGTTTGTTGGGACCTGATACGCCCCAACAAGAACTGCCCCTCAAGAGTTATGAACCAAAGGTCTGGAGTCTCAGACCAGAAAGGAGGAATTTTGATAGCTACGTGATCAATTTGTGGCATATCTGCCGAAGAAGTTGAAGCTGAGGGAGGTGGAGGTAACGCAGCAGGAGGTGGTGGAGATTGTGGAGGATTTGAAGATGTACCTCCAAGGTTCAAATTAGCAAGAGCAGCTGCGACCTGATCTGCGACCAGTGCCTGAAGTTGGTCTTGTGTAAAAGTAAAGGTTGGGGGTCCAGAAGATGCAGCAGTTTCCTCAGGTTCTGGTGGACTTGCTGAAACTGCTGGGAACGAGAACGCATTGTGATTAAGCCTAGTAATGACAGCAACTAGGTAAAACAATGTTGCAGCGAACAAAACCAAGAACGCATGTTGTGTCGCTACAACAATTGCAAGCCCTGCGACCAACAACACCCCTAAATAAACCAAAAAATCCTTTGCTGATACCATTTTTTGTTCAAATTATTTGGAATAAAAATATTTTAAATAATAATCATAACAATTAGATTTTATAAAAAATTGAAAGAAAAATATTAAATTATGAAATTAAATTAATGGAAAAATATTAAATTATTTAGTTAAATTAACGGAAAAGTATTAAATTATTAAATTAAATTTTGATACTTGATTGAATTCGTAATTGTAAGTTGTCCTTAGTCGGTGGTCACCAAAATATGGCTGCTAGAGTAGTTCTTGACTTGAAGTTGAATAGTATCTTAATTAGCTGTTGACAAAAAGCTGCTAGATCCTGTCTTAATAGTTGATTTATAATTAGGAATGTGTGAATATTAATTTTCCTTGTAAGATCACAAGTTGCACCAATAGTTTCTTCAAAATATTACATTCAGGAATTTTTCCATAAATCAGCAAGATTTCAATGTTTCTTTAAACTAATAAAGATTGCACAGCTTGAAAGTTCAATCATCATCATAGTTGTTTAAAAAAACTTGGAAGCAATTTAATTTAACTATATTCTATATAGTTGCACTCCAATTATCATTCAATTTTTTTAATGATAATTGTTCCAATCCAATCACTGAATTATCACTTAACCATCTACTTATTTTCAGTAATTATTTAACTGTTAATGTACAATGATAACTTCATTAATAATGATTTTTATTTGAATGTTTAATTAATAAGAAAAATACAATTTTAATTAAAATTCTATAACGAACAAACTTCAATATTTAGAAAATATTTAACATTATTTAAAGTTCAATTACAAAGAATTGTAATTTAAAGGAAACATAAAACTTTTTAAAATTTTTGCATGCAAACAGCCATATCCAATTTTTTAGTAAAAACTAATTGTTTTTTATAAATTTTAACGCAACAAACATCGCATGCTAAATTGAATTTTTTCAACTTTTAATTTTGATGTTCGCCATAAACTTACCATTTAAAGAAATTGAAATTGAAAAGAATGGAGTGAAAGATAAAGTAAATGAAAATAAAATATATACTAGTGTGATAGAAAAGTTTGAAAGTTATTGTAATCCTAGAAAAAATGAGGTTTACGAAAGATTTGTTTTTCTAAGTCGCAAACAAATGGAAGGCGAGAAATTTGATTCTTTTCTAAATGACATACAGAAATTGTGTAAATCGTGTGAATATTTAGACGAAGAATCTCAATTGAGAGATAAAATTGTATTGGGAATTCTCGATAAGGGTCTTCAGGAGAAATTGTTGGGTAAAGCAAATCTTTCATTCGATAAAGCAGTAGAAATGTGCAGAACCCATGAAATTAATAAAAAGCAAGCAGCAGAAGTTCAAAATATGACAACTCCAGTTGATCAAATACAGGGAACATCAAGTAAGAATTTTGAAAATTATAATGAACATAAATTTTATAATAATTATAATAAAAATTTCAACTCAAAAAAAAATTTTAATAGTGCAAAATATGACAATAAAGAAAAATTTCAAAGGGCACAAAATAGTGATAGTGACAATAATCAGTTTAAACGGCCATGTAAAAAGTGTAATTCTTTTCATAGATTTAACAACTGTCCGGCAGTAAATTCTAAGTGTTCAAAGTGTAACAAAATCGGACATTTTACTAAATTTTGTTTATATAGAAAAATTCATGATATTGAAACTAATGATAGTGAAATAACAAATTATTTTATTGATACTATAAATTCAAATGAATGTAAAGAATGGGTTGAACCAATTAATATTGAAAATAGTTTAGTTAGAGTTTGATGAGATCTGCTGTAGATCCCTCTGATTTAATCTTGTAGTAATGATGATTTATAATGGCGTTAATTTTTGTAAGTAATCCACACTAATCTATTTCATCATATGTAATCGTTTTATTTACACGTATTGATTATAATGTTGATTACACAAATTATATGTATATTTATACAATCACTAATTTTTTGCTAAACTTTATTAGTTTATTCTCCTAACAAGCACTTGAATGAATTTTCACGATTTTATTTTAATCAAGTAAATTTGTTGTTGCGCACGAATGGCCGAATAAAAAGTGAGTATCTATTTTTATTTTATTTTTCTTGCCGCCAACCAAAATTGTCAAAGAGAAAAACATTGAACTGAAACCGATTTTCGAAGATGGTTCGTTTTTCGAATTGATTAGTTAATTAATTAATTAATTGTAAGGCGCTGTGAGTTTTTCGATTGTAGGGATTAATTATTTAGGTTTAAATATATTAACCTCTACAGTACCCCGCTCGTAGATGAAAGCAACCGCTTAGTTTGTCTGTTCGAAATGAACAGCTTTGTGTGTTCGAGAAGCTGGTGAACGATCAGCTGAACACAAGATACCATACGCTGGCTTCAATCTGTCGATCGAGACAGATTGTTGTTTGCCTTTGATGTCGATAACGAAATGTTTTCGTAGACGTCGTATGATTTTGTATGGACCTTCATATGGAGTTTGTAAACCGGTGCGAATTCTATCAACCCTAACGAAAACGTAGTCGCAGTTCTCTAGCGACTTTGGAACAAATATGTCGTTTTGTTTGGTTTGTCGTGTAGGTGTTGGAATTAGATTGTGCATTGTATCTCGAAGTTGATCAATGACTGTATCATGAGTAGGCATCTGTGAAAGAGGATTTTCAACGAAGAACTCACCGGGCAGTTTCAGTGTTTGTCCGTAGACAAGTTCTGCGGGTGAGCACTTCAGATCTTCTTTTACTGTAGCTCGAATACCTAAAAGAATGATTGGTATTTCGGAGCTCCAATGAGTGGTGTTGCCTCTGGCCATAAGTGCAGCTTTTAGCTGTCGATGAAAACGTTCTACCATCCCGTTTGCTTGTGGATGGTAGGCCGTTGTACGTATCCGATGTGAGCCTAAAAGTTTTGTTAACTCGGAGAAAAGTTTTGACTCGAATTGTGTTCCCTGATCCGTTGTGATATGCAAAGGAACACCGAATCGTGATACGTAATTGTTGACAAATGTCGTGGCTATGGTAGCAGCAGACATGTCAGACATAGTATAAGCTTCTGGCCATCGAGTGAATCGATCAACGCAAGTTAAAATGTAAGAACATCCATTAGAAGGAGGAAGCGGTCCTACAATATCTATATGGATGTGTTCGAAACGAGATTGTGGAACTTCAAATTGTCCAGTAGGACTTTTTGTGTGCCGTTGGACCTTGGAGCGTTGGCAAGATAAACAAGATTTCGTCCAGTGATTAATATCTTTATTAATACTGGGCCAAAAATATCGAGCTGTAATCAATTTACGAGTACCGTTGACACCAGGATGTGACAAGTTGTGTAAAGTGTTAAATACAGTTTTGCGTAAAGGTTCTGCGATGTATGGGCGATTGTTACCCGTTGATGTTTCGCAGACGATTTCGAATCCTGGAAGTTTAAAAAGCTCTAGTTTCATTGATGAACTAGCGTGACATACGGAACCAGAAAATAAATTCTGAAGTTCTAAGTCTGCTTTTTGTGCAGCGATGATAGCATCGTAGTTGAAGTGAGTCTCAACTGATGCAGTTTCGTTGTCGGATGCACGAGATAATGCATCAGCGACAGTGTTATCTTTACCTTGCACATGTTGGATGTCGGTAGTAAATTGACTTATGAAATCCAAGTGGCGAGATTGCCTTGGGTTTCGTTCGGTTTTAGAATGTATTGCACGAGTGAGAGGCTTGTGGTCGGTGTATATTGTGAATTCACGACCTTCGACAAAATACCTGAAGTGTTTTATAGCTAGGTAAATTGCGAGAAGCTCTCGATCGAATGCAGAGTATTTAGTTTCAGCGTCTGAAAGTTTCTTTGAGAAAAATCCCAGTGGTTCCTAACAATCATTATTACGTTGCTGTAACACTGCTCCGACAGCAATGTTCGATGCATCCGTAGTGATACTGTATGCAGAATCGTTACGTGGATGAACTAATAACGTGATATTGCCCAATTCGGTTTTTAACTTGGTGAATGCTAGTTGACATTCGTTTGGCCAAGTAAAATTTTTCGGAGTCTTGGGCTTCTTTAGTAAAGCGGCCAAGTGTGTATGAATTGGGGCAAGTGTTTCAGCTAGTTTCGGTATGAATCTATGATAATAATTTATCATACCGACGAATTGCTGAATACGTTTGATTGATGTTGGTGCTGGAAATTCCGTAATGGCATTAATTCGTTCTTGAGAAGGCAGAATACCATTAGGAGTTATCGTGTGGCTGAGGAATTCAAGAGTGTTTACGCCAAAAACGCATTTCGAACTCTTTATGTGAACGCCAAACTCGCTTAGTTTCTGGAAGAGTTGTTCCAGATGAAGTTTGTGTTGTTCCTCATTTATCGATGCCACTAAGATATCGTCGATGTAGACGAAAACAAAGTCTAAATCTCGAACGATTTCATTAATGAAACGCTGAAACGTTTGTGCAGCATTACGTAAGCCAAATGGCATTCGGGTGAATTCGAAGAGGCCAAATGGAGTGGTAATTGCAGTTTTGTGTATATCTTCATTCGCCACAGGAATGAGATGATAAGCTCTAATAAGGTCAATTTTGGAAAAAATTTTGCAACCATACAAGTTCATTGAAAAATTTTGTATGTGCGGTATCGGATAGCGATCAGGAATTGTGACCGCGTTTAACCTGCGATAATCTCCACATGGTCTCCAGTCGAGATCTTTCTTTCGAACCATGTGAAGCGGACAAGATACAGAAGAGGAAGAAATGCGACAAATTCCAAGTTCAACCATATGTTGAAATTCTGTGAACGCAGCTTTTTGACGAATTGGATCTAGTCTGCGTGGTCTTGACACAGGCAAGTGACCGGTGGTAACAATATGATGTACCACGTTATGTTTGACCGGTAAGTTGTAGTTCGGCTCTGCTGTTAGGGAAGGAAACTTCTTTAGTAGCAGGCCGTAATCGTTGTCGATCGTATAATGGATGGGTGTTGGCGTATCAACACTAACCATTGTGGCATGGATTGACAGCTGGGTAGCTGTATCAATCAGCCGTTTTCGTTTAAGATCGACTAATAGGCCAAATTTACTTAAGAAATCAGCGCCAATGATCGGACGATTCACTTGTGCTAGTACGAAAGCGTGTGTGAACGTTCGTTTAAGTCCAATGTCTACCTGTAGGAGTTTTGTTCCGTAGGTATTGATTATCGTACCGTTGGCAGCTGATAAGGCTAGATCGGTTGATTTTGAGATATTTAAAATCGATGCACAAAGTTTTACTGGGAGCACCGATAGGTCTGCTCCTGTGTCAACTAGAAAAGTTAAACGATTGAGTGGGTCGTGGACAAAAAGTCGGTAGGATCTAATGGTCTCATTGTTAGCCGTATCGACCCCTGGCTTTACTCGTTTTTTGATTCGTTGAAGTTCTTTTGCGAAGTCGATTGCCTAAATGAACACGGCAATCTGCATGTCCGTGCTACGGTACCAAATGTGCGGTGGTAATAGCACACAGGGAGCTCTTGACTTGTTCGAAGAACTGAACCGCCTCGATACCTGGATCTTGCAAGAAACCTAAAAGAGGATGCATCGCGATGCTCAGTTCGTGTTTGGCACTGTCGAGTTTTGTACGTACTTCGATCTCTCTTTAGTAGTTTTTCCAGTTGCGCTTCGATTCTTGCAAGGCGATCTTCTACTGTTCCCATTCTATCGTCGTTGGCTATTTTCGACTATACAAAGTAAGGTAATAGTCCAAAACACGTAAGTTGAAAAACGCAAGAAAATAAAATAAAAATAGTATATAAAACGCAAAAGTGGAAGTTCAACGTTCGATAATTGTAAAACGTAAATTGTAAATAAATGATGAATCGTAAATAAATTATAAATTGTAAATAAATTGTAAAAAGATTGTAAAATTGTAAACGAGAAGTGAAAAATCCAAAATGTTTTTGCGATCGTAAATTAAACGAACCATTTATGATAAGGTTTTCCCTATTTCGAGCGCTTGTTAGACTCACAATGTAAACCTTTATATATGTATATAGAAAGAGAATGAAATATATAATAAATAGAAAAATAATATAGGTACACTAATATACTTGTTAAAGGCAAAAAAAAATAAATTTGAAACAAAAGTCCAATGACTATTTTCCCAACACCATAACTTAATTTAGATTCCAAATAATTAATAAGATTTTAATTAAAATCAATTAAACGAGAAAAAAAATGATTAAATGAAAACAAAGTAAATTTTTGAATTACGTTATAAAATAACAAAGCAAAAAAATTAAATAAATTGTAATAAAAAATTGTTATCTTAATTGGTCCATTGATAACTGCTTTTGATAACTGCAACTGTTGATATCGATGATATGGACGTTTGATTATAACCTTGAATATTGTATCCCAAAAACAAATTATTTTCTGATGTTTTGCTGTAATCGTGTTGCATTAATAAATGTTGTTTTAACTTCTCAAAAATATTTTCTTATAGTTGTTTATTTTGAAACAAATAGTATTCATCAATAAATAAAATTGAAAACTGCGGTTTTGTTGAATTTGATTTGTACAAGCTTGTTGCACTTGTCTTGCACCAGAATCCAGATGATATGTGTTTTCCAAAAATAGAATTTTAAATGTATGTTTTAGTTATGGTGGTTTTTGTATTGTCGTATTGCGTTTAATTTTATTTGATTACGTACCTTGTAACCTGATACAAATTGTACCAGGTTTTCCAATTTACAATGCGTGTGTTCTTGTTCGGTAAATACCGAAATCGTTGGTCACCAATGATGAGATCTGCTGTAGATCCCTCTGATTTAATCTTGTAGTAATGATGATTTATAATGGCGTTAATTTTTGTAAGTAATCCACACTAATCTATTTCATCATATGTAATCGTTTTATTTACACGTATTGATTATAATGTTGATTACACAAATTATATGTATATTTATACAATCACTAATTTTTTGCTAAACTTTATTAGTTTATTCTCCTAACAAGCACTTGAATGAATTTTCACGATTTTATTTTAATCAAGTAAATTTGTTGTTGCGCACGAATGGCCGAATAAAAAGTGAGTATCTATTTTTATTTTATTTTTCTTGCCGCCAACCAAAATTGTCAAAGAGAAAAACATTGAACTGAAACCGATTTTCGAAGATGGTTCGTTTTTCGAATTGATTAGTTAATTAATTAATTAATTGTAAGGCGCTGTGAGTTTTTCGATTGTAGGGATTAATTATTTAGGTTTAAATATATTAACCTCTACAAGTTAAAATTGATACTGGTTCGGATCTCAACATTTTACCTGAAAATTATTTTAAGAGATTAAATTCAAAAGTGGAAATACAAAAGACTAATATTATATTGCAGGCATTTGGAGGATTTGAAATTCTTCCTTTGGGTAAAGTAGATTTGATTATTAAATATAAAAATGAATATCATCTTCAGTCTTTTATTATTGTACAAGACAATGGGACGAGGCCAATACTAGGATTAAAAACGGCAGTGTTACTAAATATTATAAAAAAAAATTGTATACATGAGATAAAATCAGTGAAGGAGTTGATACAAGAAAATTTAAATGTATTTAGGGGTATAGGTTGTATACCTCAAGAATGTAATATTGAAATTAAATCAGACTCAGTACCAGTAGTTAAAGCTCCAAGGAGAATTCCAATTATGTTAAAGGAAAGGTTTAAATTAGCTCTTGAAAAATTAGAAAAAGCAGAAATTATTTCAAAAGTAGATTATCCAGTAGAGTGGGTTAATAATATTGTTATCATAGAAAAACCAAATAAAGATCTACGAATCTGTTTAGACCCGAAAGACTTGAATGAAGCAATTATTTCAGAATTTTTTCCAATTCCATCACTTGAGGATCTTAATTCAAAACTGACTGGCATGAAAATATTTACGGTTCTAGATATGAAAGATGGATTTTTTCAAGTTAAATTAAATAAAAAATCAAGTGATTTATTTAGTTTTGCTACCATTTATGGTGTATATAAATTTAATAGGCTACCTTTTGGTTTATCCATGGCTCCACAATATTTTCAAAAAATTAATCAAAATAATTTTCAAGATATTCCGGGAGTATTCATCTATATTGATGACATTTTAATTTCAGCAAAAACGGAAAAAGAACATGATGAAATTTTAAATTTGGTTCTAGAAAGAGCTAAGATTTTAAATATAAAATTTAATGAACATAAAATGCAATATAAAGTTGACAAGGTAAAATATTTAGGTCATATATATTCAGAGGAAGGTGTTGCGCCTGATCCTAATAGAGTAATAGCTATAGATACAATTAAAAATCCAGAAAGTATAAAAGATTTGCAAAAAATTTTGGGAATGGTTAACTATTTAAGGCCATTTATACCTAATTTAGCAGAATTATCATCAGGATTAAGAGAACTTTTGAAAAAAGATAAATTATTTAAATGGGGGAATGTCATTCTCAAATATTACATAAAATAAAAAATATTATTAAAACATTACCGGCAATAGGTGTATTTGATAAAAATAAAAATTTAACAATACAGACGGATGCATCAAAAAATGGAAGGTCTGACAGAACACTCGTCTGAGACCAATGTTTAAGTTTAAAGACCGTGTACCGTAAGTGCTAACTTTAGTCGCGTTAGCTGCGTAGAGGTAGAAGTCTGATTTCCTTGAAATTTTTTCCTCCATAGTAGCGGGGAGAACTGAAACTTCGGCACCTGTATCAACGAGGAAAGTCTTGCATGAAGAAATGTCGAGGACCAGAAGACGGAGTTGAGAATGATTGTCATCACATGCCGTCACATGTGATGAATCTAATAGTTTTTTGAAGATTTTGAGGCAATGTAATTTGAGTGATCAGAATAATATTTACACTCAGGGTAGCATTTTTTTGCATCTCCCTTGTAGTAGTGATGGTAGTAGCAGATACCATCAAACATTTGCACGCGAGACCTGGACCGAGGTCGCATGGGAGAGCGATAATTCCGATTGAAATTTGAATTATGATTACCGTTTCGATCCTTAGATCTACTTCGGTATTGTTGAGGAGGTTGGGAGAAATTTTGCCTTCGAATGGCATTGAGGAGTTGCACGTTTTGTGACTCCAGTTTTTTGAATTTTTCCTCAAGTGATATGATTTCACTTGAGGAAGAAGAAGAAGAAGGGAGAGAAGAAGCGGCAGGGTTAGATACCGCATTAACTTGCGAACCCCTTAGGGCATTGAAAACATTATCTGCTATCTCTGCTGTCTTCTGAAGATCATCATTGACAGTAGCGATAGCAGCGCGGACAGCAGGTGGAAGTTTTTCCACCCAAAGTACTTTAAGAGCTGCCTCTGAAAACGTATTACGGGATTCGGTAGTCATATCCCGGAGTAATTGTGAGGGCTTAAGATCCCCAAGGTCCATACCGCGTAACACTTTGTGTATGCGATCTGAAGTGCTACCGGATAGGCGAGCTATAAGAGCCTCTTTGAGCCTATCATATGGGAAATCTTGGTTGGGGTTAACCAAGATATCACTGGCTAATTTCGCCAGTGTGGGAGTAAGCATGGTAAGTAAGTGGCCATACTTAGTTTGTTGGGACCTGATACGCCCCAACAAGAACTGCCCCTCAAGAGTTATGAACCAAAGGTCTGGAGTCTCAGACCAGAAAGGAGGAATTTTGATAGCTACGTGATCAATTTGTGGCATATCTGCCGAAGAAGTTGAAGCTGAGGGAGGTGGAGGTAACGCAGCAGGAGGTGGTGGAGATTGTGGAGGATTTGAAGATGTACCTCCAAGGTTCAAATTAGCAAGAGCAGCTGCGACCTGCTCTGCGACCAGTGCCTGAAATTGGTCTTGTGTAAAAGTAAAGGTTGGGGGTCCAGAAGATGCAGCAGTTTCCTCAGGTTCTGGTGGACTTGCTGAAACTGCTGGGAACGAGAACGCATTGCGATTAAGCCTAGTAATGACAGCAACTAGGTAAAACAATGTTGCAGCGAACAAAACCAAGAACGCATGTTGTGTCGCTACAACAATTGCAAGCCCTGCGACCAACAACACCCCTAAATAAACCAAAAAATCCTTTGCTGATACCATTTTTTGTTCAAATTATTTGGAATAAAAATATTTTAAATAATAATCATAACAATTAGATTTTATAAAAAATTGAAAGAAAAATATTAAATTATGAAATTAAATTAATGGAAAAATATTAAATTATTTAGTTAAATTAACGGAAAAGTATTAAATTATTAAATTAAATTTTGATACTTGATTGAATTCGTAATTGTAAGTTGTCCTTAGTCGGTGGTCACCAAAATATGGCTGCTAGAGTAGTTCTTGACTTGAAGTTGAATAGTATCTTAATTAGCTGTTGACAAAAAGCTGCTAGATCCTGTCTTAATAGTTGATTTATAATTAGGAATGTGTGAATATTAATTTTCCTTGTAAGATCACAAGTTGCACCAATAGTTTCTTCAAAATATTACATTCAGGAATTTTTCCATAAATCAGCAAGATTTCAATGTTTCTTTAAACTAATAAAGATTGCACAGCTTGAAAGTTCAATCATCATCATAGTTGTTTAAAAAAACTTGGAAGCAATTTAATTTAACTATATTCTATATAGTTGCACACCAATTATCATTCAATTTTTTTAATGATAATTGTTCCAATCCAATCACTGAATTATCACTTAACCATCTACTTATTTTCAGTAATTATTTAACTGGTAATGTACAATGATAACTTCATTAATAATGATTTTTATTTGAATGTTTAATTAATAAGAAAAATACAATTTTAATTAAAATTCTATAACGAACAAACTTCAATATTTAGAAAATATTTAACATTATTTAAAGTTCAATTACAAAGAATTGTAATTTAAAGGAAACATAAAACTTTTTAAAATTTTTACATGCAAACAGCCATATCCAATTTTTTAGTAAAAACTAATTGTTTTTTATAAATTTTAACGCAACAAACATCGCATGCTAAATTGAATTTTTTCAACTTTTAATTTTGATGTTCGCCATAAACTTACCATTTAAAGAAATTGAAATTGAAAAGAATGGAGTGAAAGATAAAGTAAATGAAAATAAAATATATACTAGTGTGATAGAAAAGTTTGAAAGTTATTGTAATCCTAGAAAAAATGAGGTTTACGAAAGATTTGTTTTTCTAAGTCGCAAACAAATGGAAGGCGAGAAATTTGATTCTTTTCTAAATGACATACAGAAATTGTGTAAATCGTGTGAATATTTAGACGAAGAATCTCAATTGAGAGATAAAATTGTATTGGGAATTCTCGATAAGGGTCTTCAGGAGAAATTGTTGGGTAAAGCAAATCTTTCATTCGATAAAGCAGTAGAAATGTGCAGAACCCATCAAATTAATAAAAAGCAAGCAGCAGAAGTTCAAAATATGACAACTCCAGTTGATCAAATACAGGGAACATCAAGTAAGAATTTTGAAAATTATAATGAACATAAATTTTATAATAATTATAATAAAAATTTCAACTCAAATAAAAATTTTAATAGTGCAAAATATGACAATAAAGAAAAATTTCAAAGGGCACAAAATAGTGATAGTGACAATAATCAGTTTAAACGGCCATGTAAAAAGTGTAATTCTTTTCATAGATTTAACAACTGTCCGGCAGTAAATTCTAAGTGTTCAAAGTGTAACAAAATCGGACATTTTACTAAATTTTGTTTATATAGAAAAATTCATGATATTGAAACTAATGATAGTGAAATAACAAATTATTTTATTGATACTATAAATTCAAATGAATGTAAAGAATGGGTTGAACCAATTAATATTGAAAATAGTTTAGTTAGAGTTAAAATTGATACTGGTTCGGATCTCAACATTTTACCTGAAAATTATTTTAAGAGATTAAATTCAAAAGTGGAAATACAAAAGACTAATATTATATTGCAGGCATTTGGAGGATTTGAAATTCTTCCTTTGGGTAAAGTAGATTTGATTATTAAATATAAAAATGAATATCATCTTCAGTCTTTTATTATTGTACAAGACAATGGGACGAGGCCAATACTAGGATTAAAAACGGCAGTGTTACTAAATATTATAAAAAAAAATTGTATACATGAGATAAAATCAGTGGAGGAGTTGATACAAGAAAATTTAAATGTATTTAGGGGTATAGGTTGTATACCTCAAGAATGTAATATTGAAATTAAATCAGACTCAGTACCAGTAGTTAAAGCTCCAAGGAGAATTCCAATTATGTTAAAGGAAAGGTTTAAATTAGCTCTTGAAAAATTAGAAAAAGCAGAAATTATTTCAAAAGTAGATTATCCAGTAGAGTGGGTTAATAATATTGTTATCATAGAAAAACCAAATAAAGATCTACGAATCTGTTTAGACCCGAAAGACTTGAATGAAGCAATTATTTCAGAATTTTTTCCAATTCCATCACTTGAGGATCTTAATTCAAAACTGACTGGCATGAAAATATTTACGGTTCTAGATATGAAAGATGGATTTTTTCAAGTTAAATTAAATAAAAAATCAAGTGATTTATGTAGTTTTGTTACCATTTATGGTGTATATAAATTTAATAGGCTACCTTTTGGTTTATCCATGGCTCCACAATATTTTCAAAAAATTAATCAAAATAATTTTCAAGATATTCCGGGAGTATTCATCTATATTGATGACATTTTAATTTCAGCAAAAACGGAAAAAGAACATGATGAAATTTTAAATTTGGTTCTAGAAAGAGCTAAGATTTTAAATATAAAATTTAATGAACATAAAATGCAATATAAAGTTGACAAGGTAAAATATTTAGGTCATATATATTCAGAGGAAGGTGTTGCGCCTGATCCTAATAGAGTAATAGCTATAGATACAATTAAAAATCCAGAAAGTATAAAAGATTTGCAAAAAATTTTGGGAATGGTTAACTATTTAAGGCCATTTATACCTAATTTAGCAGAATTATCATCAGGATTAAGAGAACTTTTGAAAAAAGATAAATTATTTAAATGGGAGGAATGTCATTCTCAAATATTACAAAAAATAAAAAATATTATTAAAACATTACCGGCAATAGGTGTATTTGATAAAAATAAAAATTTAACAATACAGACGGATGCATCAAAAAATGGAATAGGGTCGGTATTATTGCAGGAAGGCAAACCGATATGCTACGCATCTCGCTGTTTATCGGAAGCAGAACAAAAATACGCTCAGATAGAAAAAGAGTTACTAGCCATTGTCTACGCTTGTAGAAAATTTCATAATTATATTTATGGTCGCGTATTTGAAGTTCACACAGATCATCAACCACTGGTAAGCCTAATGAAAAAAGATTTGTCAGCATCACATGGTTCGCGAATACAAAGAATGAGATTTAAATTAATTATATATAAATTTAAATTATCCTATTTGCCAGGAAAGAAAATGTTAATAGCTGATTTATTATCAAGATCTAAAGCTAATGAAGATTGTGGAGAAGAAAGCTTAGTTGAGGTAGTACATACCATAAATGTGAGTCCACAAAGAGAAAAATTATTCACAGATGAAACAAGTAGAGATGATGTTTTAAAAGTTTTAATAAAATATATTGTAGAAGGATGGCCCAAGGATAAAAATAAAATCGATGACAATGTCAGGAGATTTTACAAATATAGAAACGAGCTTATATATGAAAATGGATTAGTATTTTATAGAAATAGATTAGTTGTTCCAACGATATTGAGAAAAGATATGTTAAATCGTTTGCACGAAGGCCATCAAGGAGTTGTAAAGACAAAAGATAGAGCAAAGGAATTATTTTTTTGGCCTAATATAAACTTAGAAATAGAAAACTTAGTGCTAGCTTGTCCAGTCTGTGAACAAAATTTACCTGCTAATGTAAAAGAACCAATATTTCAACATGAAATACCCAAAAGGGCATTTGAAAAAATAGCTTGTGATGTTGGACAGTTTGGTAGCTTAAATTTTTTGGTTTTAGTAGATTATTACAGTAAATGGTTGGAAATAATAGAACTCAAAAGTAAGACATCCAGGGAAATTATTGAAAAACTTAAAAATATTTTTATAATACATGGTATACCTAATAAATTAATTGCGGATAACATGCCATTTGCCAGTTGTGAATTTAAAGAGTTTTCGGATGATTGGAATTTTGAGATAATTACTAGCTCACCTCAGTATCCTCAATCAAATGGAATGGCAGAGAGAGGAATACAGACAACTAAAAATATTTTAAGAAAAAGTAAAGATTGGAAAATTGCATTATTAGAGTATAGGAATACAATAATTAGGGAAGTAGGATTATCACCAGCACAAATGTTAATGGGTAGGAGAACGCGAACAAAATTACCGATTAGAGAAGAATTATTACAAACCGAATCAAATGAAATAATTAGAAATAGATTAGAAGAAAAAAATAAATTGGCTAAACAGTATTATAATAGAAATGTACGTCCCAAGGAAGAGTTTCAAGTTTATCAAAATGTTTTGTATCGAAATGGTAGGCATTGGAATAAAGCAAAGATCATTAAAAAGTTACAAAATCCTAGATCATATTTAATTAAAACTTATTATGGTCAAGTGTTGAGACGAACTTCATATCATTTGAGAAAGTCAAGAAATCAAACTGTATTTAAAGATAGATATTTTGGAAATGAAATAAATGAAGAGGAAAATAATCATTTAATCGAAAACAATAATGAACCCCAATTTAATTGTAATCGATTATCATTTAATAATTTTCAAGATAATAACAGTAATGTAAATAATTCTGATGATGATAATATTTTGAATATGAATAATACAGAAAATGATAATATTGTTAACATTCAAAACGATAATTTAGTTAACAGTCAAACTGTTCGTAGATCACACAGAATAGTAAAAGTTCCAGAAAAATTTAAGGATTATCACAGATATTAAAAAAAAAAAAAAAAAAAAAAAAAAAAAAAAAAAAAAAAAAATAAAAATAAAAAATCATGTAACATTTTTCTTTCTTTTAAAACTTACTATGAATTTCAGAAAAATGTTAAATAGAAAGGGGAGGTGTTAGATAATATGTCATTGAATTATATACTAAATAAATATTATCTATACTATTTAATAATTCAGTGATCGCTATAAAATATCTGTATTATATTTATAGTTCATTGGTTATGATTCCATTTTGTGTTTTCGAAGTACAACAACATGAAGAGTTGTCCGCCATAACAAAAGCATTGTAATAAAGTAAATAAATTGATCTTAAATTATATTGTTTTATTTACGTCATCTGATAATATAACACCTACAATGGTTCATGCGATACGTGTAAAATGACTAAACTTGTTAACCTTAGTACAAAACCCAAAATTGGATCATTTGTCGAAGTAGAAAGACCATGGCTACATATTTATGTCGATTTTCTCGGACCTTACCTACGCGATCCAAACAAGGTAACAAATATATCCTAATTGTCCTAGATAAGTTGAGTCGATTTATTATGCTTGAACCACTTAAGTGCGCTACTGCTGTGACATTGACTCGCTATCTAGAAAATTGATTTTCTTCTAAGTTTGGTGTTCCTCGAAACATTGTTTCCGGACAACGGGTGTCAGTTTGAATCCAACCTTCTTCGTGATCAACTTCAACGTTATGGTGTTCATCATATTTTTACACCTAAACACTCCCAACAAGCAAACGTTTCAGAACGAGTCAACATATCTGTAATTGCAACTATCCGAGCTTAAGTAGCCGATGATCTGAATGAGTGGGACAAACACATTCATGAAATTGCTTCTCCTATAAGGAATGCAACACATTCATCAAATTGTTTCTCTCCTCATTACTTGGTATTTGGCCAACATATGGAGTTAATTACAAGTTACTACGTGACTTTGATATCTTGAACGAAAGTAACACATCTAAGCATTGCAAGACATGTGGTGCTTAAACACCTGAAATCTGCACACCTTAGGAACGAAAACCAATACAATCTCCGGAGTCGTCCTCGCGATTTTAAACCAGGTCAGGAAGTTTCCCTTCCAAATTTTATCCAAAGTGACGTTTCCAAACATTTCATCGCTAAACTGGCGAATAAATTTATTAAGGCTAGCATTCTTTCTAAAGAGGCTAATGTTGGATATAAGATCTGCAACCCACAAGGTAAATATCTTGGTGTGTATCAAACCAAAGACATTAGCTAGTTTTACCCTGCCTTGAAAATTTTACATATCTTCTATTCTGTTCAAAGCCTGGCTTGGGATTTCTTATCTTACGGGTCAGGGAGGTCGTCCCCACGATTGTAACGTTTTGACGATTCTTTAATTCTTCTTTAATCAAAAATTTTTTTTCACTTTCCCAAATCTCAAAATATTTTCATATTAAGTTGAGTATCACAATTATAACACTTAAATCGTCAACTAACTTTGTTTAATAATTTGAATCCTTTTCGTTTGTCTGTTAAAAGACAAATGTTTTCGTCATAATTAACAAACTATTTCAAATTTTCTTTTTCTAGTTCTAGTTAATTTGAATATTTTCTAACATTTAATTTTTTTATTAAAAAAAAATAAAAAGATAAAACTTTAACTTCTTGCTATACAAGAAAACACAAGTTTATGCTGACTTAAGATTTCTGGCCTGGGAAATCTTTCTATTTGCCAAGTTAGTGAGTTTTAGTTTTTGTTGGGAGAATTGGTTGGTGTTCTGTGATATGGAGTTTAGTTTTTTATGGGGAGTGGAGGTGTGAAAACTGTGAGTGATGGACACATATTATTAATAATACTCACTAAAATCATTATTATGTGTTAAAAATCACTCCAAAATAAATGTTGTTTATATGTCGTATAATGTTTTGCATATACAAGTTTATCGAAATAACATTAACATTCTATTATTTTCAAAAACAATATAGAAATATTATTTAAATGTATTACATAGAAGTTTACTGTGTAATTAAAAACTTCACAAAACATTATATTAGTCCCTGGGTCCACGACGATTTCATGTGATGATTACCACATATTTTATACTTCGTGAGGCGCATATTCTTGACGAGTCCGACAACTTTTGTTCTGGCATTTTCCTGGATTCGGCCGCTTTTTCGTTCGGCAAGCTCCGAAAAATGCCGATTGCCGGCGAAAAATCATGTAAATTTTCCACCACAATTTTTTTTTTAACTATGGGGTGTGGAAATCTGTTTTAGAACACGAGGGTAACCTTGTCCGAGTAAAATGTGTCTGCTATTGTCGAGTCCGACAACCCAAACATGCCAACATGTCAACTGTCGCACTCGACAATAGCAGACACATATTGTCGGACAAGGTTACCTTCGTGTTCTAAAACAAATTTCCACCCCCCATAGTTAAAAAAAAAATTGTGGAAGCAAATTTACAAGATCGCGGGCAATCGGCAAGATATCACTATTATTTATATTTATATGCTTAAGTTTTTGTGTAAATTTTTAATAAGGCAGTAGTTTAACGTACGTCACTGAGCAGGGAAAAAACATCTATGTAGTTCAATAAATAGCTTTGCCTGGTTCGTAATTCCTGACGGGAATTCAAGATCTAGTCATGCTCTGACAGTTTACTCACTCCCATCCCCTGGGTTCTAGTCGGCCTGAGATACTCATCGTACAACATTTCTAGGCAATTAGCAGCAGGCTTTTACAGGTTTTAAATCCAAACACTTAGAAAGGTACCGCCGCAGGTTGAGTATTCAAATTTATCAGCGCCAGTTAGCCTTTTGTCACCGATTCCTCCATTGATGGCATTCCATACCAGTAACCGACCAACACTGGGCACAACTCTGATGGGGACTAGTGTTTTACAACCAAAGCTTAACAACACACCTGTTTCCCAATTAACCGTTAGTTGGCGCTAAATAAAAAAAAACTAATATTAATCGATTAAATTTAGTCTTTAATTGAAAATCTATAAGAACATTTATTGAATTATAATATTAATACGGGAGAGAGACACTTGTGGGAACGCCCTACGTTCCTCAATGGAAAATGGTTCCTCATTAAAACGACACAAAAAAAAATAAATAAAATAAAAAGTAAATATTCTTAGACAAAAATATTTGTATATAACTTTATCTAGAATATATCATTATGATAATATTTAGAAGATATCCTCAAACCATAAACGTAGCTTAAACATTTGTTCAAATTGATTTCTTATTGATGACTCATGGAAAATATCGCTCATTACTCTTTGAATTTTGTATCTTCGCATGAGGTCATATATTCAAAGTATCTTTTTTTAAATTGCTTATTGTTGTTGTAGCGTATACTGCAATCTTAATTACACAACACTTAATCTTTTCACGTCATGCCACAGGCTTACCAATAGAGAACTATATAGCTTTCAAACTTTTCACATTTTGGAACAGAGAAATGTTTGAACCACTTGCTTTTGTCATCACGGTCATACGATACTTCCATACGTACAAAAACTACTATTGTGTCATAGAAACACATCCAAATTTACTAAACTTTCATAGAAACGAACACCCGTGTATCGAATTGGTAACACATCACCACCTCCGCGACAATTTAGAAACTGTTAAAACAAATCATATCCGAGTCATAAATTTCGTATCACCGATAATACTGATTAACGAATTGTATTGAATTGTATTCCGGCATTTTCATGTTTCAACGGTATTCAGTTCACACTGAACCTAAATTGCACTAGTTCTGAACGTACATCTATTGGAATTGAATTAAATGAAGTGAAGGAAAAAGGAGATTTATAAGTTCAACATATCCATATTTTGTTATTTGCATTTTGAGGTCGAACGTTAAGAATAATTAAAAATTAAATCGGATGTGTGTCTAAATTTTCGATTTTGGCTGTTTTTTTAAATGTGAAACAATTACTCTATTTTTAACGATTTACTGAATATTAGACCAATTGGCTGCAATTAGTTCACTAGATTGGAAAACGACTAATATTTCTTTCTAGAACAAAATAAAAAAAAAAGACGTTATTATAAACGAAAAGTTTTTGTTTTGAAATTTATAAAATTGTAGTTCTTAAAATAAAAATAAATAATCTTCGTTATATTATTCTAAAATTATACATCAAAGTTTGCTGAAGTTACAGAGTATGCTGCTTCAAAAATTTCAACAATTTGATGTTCTCTAACTAAATTGATATTTTTTACGCAAGCAGTTGTTGGTGTAACAACACAAATTGGTGCTGTACCGTCGGTAAATCCTTTTTTCTTATAATCAACATTTTGTGATATCGAATAATTTATAATCTCATTTAAACAGGGACATTGCCATGGATTCCCCTCTAAACCTAATTTTGTAAGTTTGGGATAACCCACATGAACGTTTGGAAAAAATGTTATTTTATTGTAACTAAAGTTCAATTCACTAATTGAACTTATGCTATCCATCAATTCACTTGAAAACTCCGTGATTAAATTATTTGATAATATTATTTTACGAATTTTAACTAATGGTACAAATAGATTTTTATCCAGAATTGTTAATTCGTTGTACGATGCATCCAAATAATCTAAATGAACTGTATTTTTAAACAAATCAGGTTGTAGGAATTTTATATTATTTCCTGATAATATTAATCGTTTTAATCTACTACCACTATTACCCCATATATCACCACTAATACTTTCAATACGATTATTTGATAAATCAAGTTGATCAAGATTCGGAACAGAGTTAAAAGTATTTATTTGAATATTTAAAATATCGTTGCTAAACAAATTTAATTTACGTAAATTTGTTAATCCTTTAAAAGTTTCCTGATCTAATTCCGTCAATGAATTTTGTGATAAATCTAGGCTTACTAATAATTTTAATTCTATGAATGCGTTTACACTTATTGTTTGGATATCATTTTGGTTTAAATCTAAATCTGTCATACGTGCTCTCTCCAAACCAACAAATGTTAAAGGAGAAATCACTTTTAAACTATTTCCTGATATATTTAAAACTTTTATATTAGTTCCAATTCCAACAAACGATCGTTCTTCTAATTGAACGATATTGTTTTGAGCTAAATTTAATTTTTCAAGTTGTGGCATACGTTGAAATGTTCCGGTTTTTATCTGTTAAAAAAGAAACAAAAATATTAACTATAAAATCATATATATATGCAAAGAACTTGATTTTTTTTATATTGATAACAAAACAAGTCTGGAATTATAATCATTGAGATTCATAAAAAAAGTATGAATATCGAAAGTCAAAGGAATTTAAAACAGAGTTTAAAGATATGGATTTTGATCAATATTTTCTTAATGTTGTCGCTATTTTCTGTTTGAAAACGCATAATCCTGTTTCTCTTATAGGTCATTTACGATAAAGATATTTTAAAACAATCTAGGGATTTTGTGTGTCGTTTAGATAGTTTAATTAGTCGACAACTTAATTTTGACTGCGCCAAATTTATGTTTATGTTTACTTTATAAATATTACACATTTAAAAATAGTTCATAAGTCATCTTAACAAAACAAAAAGTGATAAGAAATGAGAAAAAGAACAGAAACACTCACCACACTTAATAAGTTATCTCTTAAATTAAGATTTTTTAGAATTGTAATCTCTCCAAAATCGAGTTCTTCGATTCGATTATTATGTAGCAGTAATGTTTCCAATCTTTTTAAATCAATAAACGCATTTTTTTCAACCAATCCAATTGAATTGTAAGACAAATTTCCAAATTTCAGTTTATTAAATATTCTAATATTTTCACGGTTGATTGTTGTTAGTTCATTGCGACTTATGTCTAAAAACTCAATAATATTGGTACGTTGAACCCAATTTGTTTTAAATAAACTAATTTTTGTATTTGATATATTTAAATTGTTCAATACTTCAAAATCACGAAAACCATGATCAGAGACTTGAAGTGTTCCTGCTTTAGCTAAATCGAGGAGCTCAATTGTATGCAAATGTGTTTGTTCATGTTCTGAAAACGAATAAAACTCTATAAAAACTTGTTTGAAAAATGTTTATAAACATAATTTACCAGCTAATAAAAATTTTGCTAAATTTTTATTAACAACCACAATTTTATTCCATGAGGCATCCATTTCAGATGAAATTTCTTGCATACTTCCAACATTTAAACATCTCACAAAATCCAATTCATTATCGTCTGTATATTGTGGGGTACATTTTTGAGCGAACACAATATTCAATAAATTTAATAAAATTAATAGAAAATAAAAATAACTAATTTTACACATTTTAAAATAGTTATATTCACATTTAAAATTTATCTGCCGTTCTTCTACAAAACTACTGTTACACTGGTCGTTGTTAAACTTTTGCGACTTTATTGAAATTTAATTTTTTCTTAGTTTCAGAAAATATAAACACAAACAAAATATAAACAAATAAGTAAAAAATGTTGTTTTTTTCGTTTTATTAAACCAAAATAAGAAATCAAGTTTAAAATATGTTACTGGTTAGGGCTTTGTTTAAAAAATCAATACAAATTGTAAAACTTTTACATACTGCTTTTCACTTTCTCTCCATAATGGTGGTTTAATATTGTACTACAAGCTGACACAAGGTCTATAATACCCAACCTGCTGACTCCATGCTAATTCCTTAGCTAGAATTCTTTCTCCAGCCCTGTCTTCTAACGTAACTCAGAATATGGAGAAAGTTCAGTGTATGCTAAATTATTCACTTAAATAAAGTGCCCTTCTAAATGAGCCCTTCTGTAGTCGATCAATGATCAGGGAATTTTAAGAAGGATTACTAAGCTCTCCCTCAAATTTAGATAACCTACATTCGGCTGTCTGTAACCGCCACAATATGTTTGAGGTGTTTCATCAGTCATGTGTACTGCTATAATTTTTATTTTTATATGCTGAACCTATTTAAACTAGAAAAAAGAGCTGTTCTATTTTGTTTGAACAACCCAAATGTCCAACATGACTGCCTTAAACCGTAGGTAAGTTTGTTTGATGTGATGCTGTATTAAGATTTAAGCCTTAGGACTCATCGGTTGGTTGATTGTTTTCTTCCGATTACACAAATTTCCCTGAAAGATATTGAGTATCTGGTTATTGGCACGAATACTTCGCTCTTACTCATCTGGGTCCTAGAACTATCCGCGTTACAATTTCATTACGTCATTAACTACATGATTCGTGAAGGTTTGCCATCTTTTAGTATCATATCCCGCAGCCTATAACAGCATAAAATCTCTCAAGAACTTTAATTTAACACAAAAAAACACTGGCAAACGGTTCAATCAACCATAACAAAAACCTGCTAGACTGCTAACAATATCGCATTCTAATTTAAACTATTCTTTATTATAAACAAGTTTCCTGTTCAAAAACAAACTTAACACATGGCCACTGGCGCAGACAAATCTCTAATTCAATTCAATAAGTCTAGTTCAATTTAGTTTAGTCTAATTCAATTTAGTAATTTATACCGCATTTACAGCGGCATAGCAAATTAGTATATGTAATTTAAATCTGTGCTGTAAACACTTTTTATTTTAAAAGCTTGCAACTGATTTGATATCTAGCCTTAGTAAAAATCAAATTTTTTTTTAATTTAATACTACACGCTGTGAACACCATTGCAAATAAAAATCTTTGATTTTTACCCGGTAAACTTTTCCCAAAAATTAATATACTATCTACTAATTTGCTATGTCGCTGTAAATGCGGTATTAGCTAAGTAATTACTTCGGTAAGTAATAAGTATTACATTCTCGAGCCAAAAGTGAAATTCTTACCCCCAGTGGAAATTCTTACCCCCACGTTTCTGGGCATTTCTCGACGTTTTAGGACCTACTGATTCTAGTAAATCTTTCGTCACAACCGACGAAATCTAGAAAACCGCTTTAGGTATTTCAAAAAATTTATTTTTCTAAAAATAGGCATACTCAATGGAAAGAGCCGAAAGGACGATGGGTTCGATAAGTGTACCGAAAGTGTGTCAACAAATCGTCAAGTGTGTCAAAACAAGGAAATTTGTATATTTTTTGCTTAAAAAACGTACATTTTAAGTGAATACGAATAGGAACATAGAATTTGGAGGAATCTTGATGGTCGGGATTGGTTTGTGAGACCTAAACTAAATTATTGCATTATAACTTTGTCAAAAAAATGTTGTCAAGTGTGTCAAAAGAATGATTTTCGTTTTTTTTACTCAATTTTTTGGAAAAAAAATGAAATTAATTATTTGTTTGACATGAAATGTTATCGAACATGCAATTGGACATGGATATTTTTGATTTTGTTATAATTTTTGAAAAATTTTTGGAATTTTGAAAAAAGTTTGTATGATTGATTTTGTAAGAATTTTCGGAATATTTTTAAAGTTTTGAAAAAGATTAAAGTTTTGATTTTGTTATAATTTTTTGCGATATTTTTAGAATTTTGATTTTAGGAAAAAGTTTTTTGAATTTTTGATTTGGAAAAAGTTTCAATTTTTGATTTTGTAATATTTTTTGAGTTTTGAAAAAAATTTGTATTTTGGATTTTGTAATAGCTTTTGTAATAATTATGGAATTTTTAAAAAAAGTTTGTATTATTGATATTGCTATAATTTTTGCAATATTTTTAGAAATTTGAAAAAGTTTCAATTTTTAATTTATTATTATTTTTGCAATATTTTTAGAATTTCGGAAAAAGTTTGAATTTTTGAGTTTGTGAATTTTGCAATAATTTTAGAATTTTGAAAAAAGTTTCAATTTTTGATTTTGTAAAAATTGCGGAATATTTTTAAGAATTTTGAAAAAGTTTGTACTTTGATTTTGTTATAATTTTTGGAATATTTTAAGAATTTTGAAAAAAGTTTGAATTTTTGAATTATGAATTTTTGCAAGATTTTTAAAATTTTGAAAAAATTTAAATTTTTGATTTTATTATAATTTTTGGAATGTGAAAAAAATTTGTAGTTTTGATTTTGTTATAATTTTTGCAATTTTTTAAGAATATTGGAAAAAGTTTCGATTTAGTAATAATTTTTGCACTATGTTTAATTTTGAAAAAAGTTTCAATCTTTGATTTTGTAATAATTTTTGGAATGTTTTTAGAACTTTAATAAAAAGTTTAAAGTTTTGATTTTATTTTAATTTTTAGAATATTTTTGGAATTTTGAAAGAAATATGAATTTTTGATTTCGTAATATTTTCTTGAAACGCTAAATGGAGAGGTTTTTGAGTAGTTTGCTGGGTGATGATACGGGTGACGATACACCCAGCAAACTAGCTTTTGATGATACACCCAGCAAACTAACTTTTGACTAAGTTATATTTATTTATGATCTGTTATAATTTTCCGGCAACGTATTAATATTTCGTGTTTGTTTTGTAATAAATTTCTAAACATAGATAAAAAAATACTTTTACTTTAACAAAGAGTTCTATGTATATCAATCGCTGCCCAAAGTTTTAGTATAGAATTTAATTTAGCATAACTGATTTAATTTCAATGATGTTTTTCAAGTTTCGAATTAGTATGTTATGATAATTTTAAAATAACTTTTAAATATTTCTGTAGATGTATTTACAAAATTTGTTCTGCATATGCATATATATGCAATAAGCAAATTCACAAATTCGTGGTTTCACTTTATTTCGTTCCAAATTAAAAAAATATTGCACATTTTATATTTTTTTATGTTAATGCCATGAGAGTGATTGGACAAAAACTAATTCAAATTTAATTAACTGATACCCCAGTCACAAATTTAATTAACTGATATCACAGTTAAAGTTAAAAACTTAACCGACAAAAGTCAAAAACTTAACCGACAAAAGTCAAAAACTTAACTAACTATTAAAATCAATGTGGTTTTATACAACGATTTGGCTTTCTATTTATCTCTTTGGCTCTCTTGCATTGAATACATTGAAAATCATCAAATCATAACAATAAGGTCCTTCAAAATTCAATCAATTATTAATATTGCAAACATATTTTAGCTCAAACATCACTAAATGAAGTACCATATTAAAGATGGGATGATCTGAGCAGAATCAATATACTCTATCTATGTCGTTATCTGTTCCGCAAAACAATATATTTATTTCTCATTAAAAACAGTAAATAAAACAAAAATTGAACATACACTGAAAAATAAGATCCGTTAGTTGAGTTCGAATAAAAGATAAACAAAAGAAGTTTTTAATTGTACAGTGAAACAATGTATATGGTCAGGTGTTATATATGAAATGATCTTAAGTTGTGTGGTATTACGGAATGAAGATATGATTAATGTGTTAACTGTTTGGTTTTAAATTTTAAAAGAAAATGTGCACTGAACAGATTTTTGTTTGTCATTACATCTTTTTCTGCAAAGCAATTTTGATTAATGTCTAGAACAGTGTTTCTCAGCTGATTTCATGCTACGAACCAATAAATATTTTAAGATTCTATAGCAGACCTTGCGAAATATTTCATGTTAGATGGGTGAAAGTGCAGGTTATATTGTGCTCACACTTACATACATAAAGTAATTTAAAACAACAGGGATACACGAACTAAAGTTTAAAAAACCAAAGAAAGGAACGAATTTTATGTTTAAAACGCTCCTTATATCACTAATTTACACTAATCTTTCAGAGCGATTAAGATAAAAAAATATACCATGGTCAACTACCAGAGTAAAAAAAATATCGTTCTTACGATATTTAAATTGTTTGGTATTTTGAAAATGAAATGACCTACAAAGGAAGACATCAAAGTTCTAACTATACTAAAACTAATGAGAATTGAGAAACCAAAAAACTGTCATTAAAAATGCTAATTTTTTCACAATGGAAATGGCCTTGCCTTTTTCAATATTCGAGAGACAGACATGCACATATAGTTTGAATTTATCGTTTTTATACATGCAAAGCCAATTCCGCTTTTGATTTTTTATAAAATACGCTCAAATTATTTATAAAATACAATCAAAAAAAATTTATTTTATAGTGTAATACAATCAAAAAAATTGTTTTATCCTTCCAGCCACTATAACTATAGGGCTACTTTTTTTTAGAGTCATTATTGTGTGCATTATTAGTAGTACCAGGTGACCGAGCTTTAGCTCGGTGAAAAGAAAGACAGTTTTTTGAAGTAAAACTTCTTTAGGCGCGTTATGAGAATTTTGCAACGGAAGTATCAAAAACGAATATAATATTCGGCAAACATACGATACAATTCGATTATGACACACATATTTTAAATATTCACTGGTTTTTATTGCATTATAGAAATGGTTCATATTTTTCGATGCTTAAAAATTTAACAGAAATTCAATTAAAAAAACATAATTTTGAATTAAATTCAATGATTTTCAATCCGAATTTTCGGAGTATTTTTTATTTTTTATTCTAAGCTAGGCATGTTTAGTGTTAATCATAATAAATTATTAATTAACGTCTCTGAATATCCGAAGATACCATGCCAACTAGGAAGTGTGGTTAAGTTTGAATAAATTAAGTTTCTTTTAGAAATTTATGGACGCTAAATTTAAAACTTTGAGGATTAAAGCTATCAGGAAAAACCCATGAAGGTAAGGCGTTCCAGAGATGAGAGTCTCTGTTGATAAAATCACGCTGAAAGGCAACAGTTCTGCACCTTTTTATATAAACCGTAAAAGAATGGGCTATAACATTTGCTCTGGTGTTACGCAATGGGATTGCTAGTTCAGGTAAAATTGATTTAATCTCTTCAGAAGTTCGTTCATCCATAATGTAGTTGTAGAAAAGCCCAATTTTTGAACAGCGTTCTTAGCTAGGTTAAAAATATGAGAATTCCATTTTAAATTATTTTCAACTTCTACTCCTAAAAGCCTAACAGATCCTTTCTCTACAAGATCTTTAGAGTCTAACTTCAATGGAAACGGATTAGGTGTGAATAATCTAGAAAAATTACAAGCCTGTGTTTTGCTCGTATTGAATTCAACACTATTAGCGAGCCCCCAATCCAAAATAGTTTTAAGGTCATGGTTTAAAGAATCTATTAAATTTGATCTACAGTTGTTAAGCGCTAACTGTGAATATAATTTAGGGTTCTCATGAGACGCATGAAGAGTGCTATCATCAGCAAAACTATGGATAGGACTAATCGTTGAATCCAACAATCATTAATATAAATAAGAAAGAGAGTTGGTAACAAAGCAGAACCTTGAGGAACTCCTGCATTAGTTGAAAAGACATCCGATGAAATACCATCAACATTGACCCGAAATTTCCGCTCGCAAATAAAGCTTTGTATCCAAGAAATAAGTTGCTCATCCAAACCATTACATCTTAATTTGCAAATAAGATTGTTGTGCTAAACTTTATCAAATGCTTTGGATATATCGAGAGCAATACCGAAAGTCTCACCATGATTTTCAAGCGATTTGTTCCATACATGAGTGACAGAGGAAAGTAAATCTCCCATCGCTCTTCCTTTTCGAAACCCGTATTGTCTTTCATTAAGTAGTTTGGAAGACTCTAAGACGCTCATTATATTAAAATTAATATATTTTTCAAAAATTTTAGAAACAACCGATAAAATTGAAATGGGTCTGTAATTTTTTGGATCAGTCTTACTACCCTTTTTTGGAACTGGTTGTACGCTTGCAATTTTCCATATTTCAGGAAAAACTCCTTTCTTATATGACAAATAAAAGATTTTAGTGAGGATTGGTGCTAACTCCCTAGCAAAGGTTTTTAGAATAATTGGGGGAAAACGATCTGGTCTAGATGCCTTGTTAGTATTAATTTGTAAAAGCATTTTCCGAACAATGTTTTTACGAAAAATTATGGGCATCATGTTGTGCGAAACTCTAGGAATTGACTTAGGTAAGAAATTGGGTTCTTTTAGTGTAGAATTTGTAGAGAAATAAATTCCCAGAAGGTTAGCTTTTTCTTTTGTGTCTATTACCGGCACATCTCCATCAATTAGGGGAGGTAGAGAAGACTTACAAAAATTACCATGGACATCCTTAACCGCTTTATAGAAATTTCGTGAACCAGTTGGATGTTCAGCAAACTTAGACGCTTTTTTCCTATTAAAAAGATTTTTTTCTGCATCTATTAGTTTTCTACATATATTTCTCTCAATTCGGTACTGTTTAAGGTTTTCATCAGTTTTGTTTTGATTAAACTTTTGAAATGCCCTTTTCTTAATTTTAATTGCCTTTTTGCATTTTTTGGAAAACCATCGATCAGTCTTAGGAACGTTTAATCTATTGGGAATAAATTTCCGCATACCATCAAGAATAGCCTCCGAAAAATTTAACGCAGCCATGTTAGGGTCTTGACCGGTAAGACAATTGCGTTTCCAGGAAAATTGTTTAAAAAAATCTCTAAGACGCTGCCAATTCGCAGCTTTATAGTCCCAAACAAGACGAGGATTTGCTTTAAATTGTTTTGGAATTTTTAAATTTAACTGTGTAGAGATCATATTATGATCTGATCCACCTAAAGGTTCTGATACTTTAAATTGTACCATGGTAAGGATCATTTGTTAAAAACAAATCAAGTAAGTTACCATTTTGTCCCGGAATATCAGGTACTCTGGTAGGCTGATCTATAATCTGTGTGTAATTATGGTAAAGAGCAAATAGCTCAGCCTGTTTACCTAGCTCATCAGTAGTGGAACTGTGTATGAGCCATTCTTTATTGTGGACATTGAAGTCACCAAGAAATTAATTAAATTAAATTATTTAATTAAAATTAAATTATTTAATTTAATTTGATATCAGTTTTCAAAATATTATATGTCTGTTCCATTTTTGTCTACAATGGATGCTTAGACTCGTAAATTAATAAAAATGGCAGCATATTTGGCTTTTTTAAAGGCAGAGAAATAAGTTGTTGTCGCAAATCTTGGTAAATGGCATATATAATGAAATATAAGATGACAAAAATCACCGTTTTGAAATTTGAGCAAAATCGAATAACTGGTTCAGGAATGGAAGCATGTTTGGTGGATCTTTTTGGTTTGTATGGTCAAGTCATTCATTTGTTCATTTGTTATTATATTTTTTATTCACTTATGCAGTCTCGTACTAAGTGTTATATGAGTTGGAAGTATCGATTGTAGATGGTGGTAATGGTGGTCATGGTGGTCATGGTGATCATGGTGGTCATGGTAGCCATGGTGGTAATAGTGATCATGGTGGTCATAGTGGTAATGGTGATCACGGTGTTCACGGTGGTCATGGTGGTCATGGTGGTCATGGATGTCATAGTGGTCATGGTGGTTATGGTGGTCATGGTGGTCACGGTGGTCATGGTGGTCATGGTGTTCACAGTGGTCATGATGGTCATGGCGGTCATGTTAGTCGGGGCGGTCATGGTGGTCATGGTGGTCAAGGTGGTCATGGTGGTCATGGTGGTCATACTGGTTATGGTGGTCATGGTGGTAATGGTGGTCATGGTGGTCATGGTGTTCACGGTGGTCATGGTGGTCATGGTGGTCATGGTGGTTATGGTGGTTATGGTGGTCACGGTGGTCATGGGGGTCATGGTGGTCATGGTGGTCATGGTGGTCATGCTGGTCATGATGGTTATAGTGGTCACGGTGGTCATGGTGGTCACGTTGGTCATGGTGGTCATGGTGTTCACAGTGGTCATGATGGTCATATTATTCACGGTGGTCATGTTGTCATGTTGGTCATGGCGGTCATGGTGGTCATGGTGATCAAGGTAGTCATGGTAGTCATGGTGGTAATGGTGGTCACGGTGGTCATGTAGGTCGTGGTGTTCACGGTGGTCATCATGGTCATGGTGGTGTCACGGTGGTCATGGTGTTTAGAGTTTGCATCCCGGGCTTTCCCGGGCGGGAAAAAATATTTGTGTTGATTAAATTTGTTTTGTTAAATAGAAAAATGAGTGCGTGTAATCTTTGCACGCGGTTGAAATAAATTTCTTTGGCTACTGTGGCAGGTATTAATAAAAAGATGAAATATAAAATAAATATGTCATATTGCAATTTAGAGTTGCATTTCTTGATAATATAATTTACTGTGTAATAAAAAGCAATATTTACATAATGTATTACAAAGTCAATTCAATTATTAGCATAATTGAAATATGAAATTAGAGGTTTATGACAAATTTGCTAAATTTATTGAAAAATGCATCAATTGTTGTACCAATTGTTAAATTAAGTGGACGTGTATTCATCGTGAAATTTAATTTGTAATACGTTGTAAGACTTTGTAAAACATGTAAATATGGCTTTTTATTACACATTGTTGTAAATTATATTATCAAGAATATTAGAAAGAAACTCTAAATTTCAATATGACATCTTTTTTATTTTATATTTAATATTTTTAGTAATACCTGCTGCAGTGGCCAAAGAAGTTTTACTTCAACAGCGTGTAACGATTACGCACTTCATTTTTTATTTATTATTATTATTTATATTAATATAAAGATTTTCGGAAATTATGTTCATATAAGTTCTGATTTTTTTTTTGGACTAGGTGTATGAAGAACACCTGACACTCCCGAAATTCTATATTCATTTTTTATGTTTCCTCTATTTTTTTATGGAAAACTAAAAAAATTTATAAAATATGAAAAAAAATTGGAGAATAAATTTTCTTTTTAGTCTTTCGAATCAGTTGGGGTTTGGCAATTTGTAACGACAAGTTCGTTATTAATTTTGGTGTTTGGAGTTGGTTTTTAGTTGTTGAGATGTTTAGTTGTGTTTTGTTTCGGAAATGTTGCTTCAAGGACCACCAGACAAATCTCTTATTACAAGATTAACTGTAGTCAATCAATAGTAGCATCCTCAATCTTAGTTATCAAATATTAATTTTAGAATATATATTTTGTACTGCAACAATTAGAGATCTCGAATAAATTTCTTGATTATTATGTTCAAATGAGCTTTGCTTTTTATACCAGATGACAAAGCACGAGCTCCAATTGGATTGACAACTGCCAGTAAACAGAATCCACTACTGATGCATGTAGAATACCGAGTTCATCTACCCGATCACAATTGGGTAATTGCAAATCGTCACATATTGATTCTATCAGTGTATGCTGGAATCCCAATTGATAAAGATAGAATGGGTAAACCAGATGCTATTAAATGTTCAGGTATTACAAATATCGCAATAAAATCAGGAAAGCTGCATTATAATCATCATATAGCATCTCGTTTAGCCATTCTATTTTTATTAATTTGGATTCCAGCATACACGTCAGACTACTCCTTAATACATGTAATGATTTTGTATCTTATAATTCTAATTTTTGATAACTGTGAATACCAGTCAGCTGGGGTTGTGTCAATAGACAAGCGCCTCGCGCTATACCCTGGATTACGTAAAAAGTCTTCAAATTTGGTAGCCAAATATTTCCTTTCGAACTCTTGGCTGTGGTACAAAGAAAATGAACATGAACCAAAATCACAATAACAACGGTACTTTTCAGCACCAGAAGGCATTAGCAAGTCAAAAACTGGACACTTACAAAGTGTATTAAAAGATTTCGACATCGACGTTGTAATTCCACTCAAAGAAATAAAAGTCACTTTTACAAAATTTTTATAAATATACAACACACAAAATTTTTTATTTTTGGAATTTATTTTTTAAATTAAATATTTTTGGTAAACTTACAAAAAAATTTGTGTGTTGTATATTTATAACAAATTTGTAAAATTTACTTAGTTTTTTTTGAGTGTCTGCAGGAAACGCATGCAGCAGATGAAGCGCAACTTACCATCAATCATATGGATCTGCCACGTATGTTAAGCCAGAAATCATGAACTACACCCATGTACTTACACAGACGGACAACGATATACATCTTATTGTTTTTGATATATCGGACACGAAGATTGTAAACGTATACAAGCCACTAAACACAGCATGGCCAGCTACTACTCTACCATTATTTCACCATCCAGCAATATATGGTGGTGGCTTCAATAGTCATCACACTCAGTGGTCCTACTCAAATAACAATCCCAATGGCATACAACTGACAGACTGGGCGGATGGTAACAACATGTTCCTGGTTTATGATGCAAAAGATATGAAAACTTTTAGATCTGCTAGATGGCGAAGTGATTACAATCCCGACATCTGTTTTTCCACCAAAAACGAACAACGTCACCCTATTCCAATATCTAGGGCTGTCTTAAAAGGTTTTCCACGCTCTCAACATCGTCCAGTAATTCTTAAGGTAGGTATCCAAATCCCACTCGTTAACTCTACTCCTCACCCTAGATGGAATTTTAACAAAGCTGACTGGGCTAAATATAGGCCGAGTTGGATCCAGTGATTTGCTGGATCCAACCCAAAAATTTAAAAATTACGATAGGTTCGTGGGAGCCATCATCTCAACTGCTAAGAAATCCATCCCAAGAGGCTTCCGTGAAGAATCCCTGGCTGGAGTAGAGAGGGAGAGCGATATATGAGGAGTACCTTAGTAGTTGTGAGGCAGACGTCCCTGATGACTAGATATAATCACTGGACGCCGCGAGGAAACAAAAGTGGATTAACATTGTTAAAAACATTGATTTTTCGCATTCAAGCAGGGAAGCTTGGAGTCTCCTTCAGAAGCTGGCTGGTTCAAACTCAATTACTCGTGCTAGCAATGAAATAAATCCAGAGGACATTGCAAATCATATCGTAAATATGTCCCGTTCTTCTATTAATCGCCTTCATAAGAGAACAATTAAACGTAAATTAAGAGAAATGAACGCAATTGCTTGTCTCCATCAAAGTATATGCGAACTCTTTTAGTAACGAAGAACTAGATACAGCTCTGTCCCAAACGAAAAATGGAAAGGCAGCTGGCTACGATGGTATTTTTCCAGAATTTCTTAGAAATGCTGGAAAAAATGTAAAACAATGGCTAGCTAATTTTTTCTCGGATATCTTAGAAAGCGGCAATCTTCCAAAACATTTTAAGACTACGCAGGTGATAGCGATACTTAAGCCAGGTAAACCATCCAATGAACCAGGAAGCTATTGCCCTTTTGACCACATGCTATAAATTGCTAGAACGACTCATATACAACCGTATCGCACCCATCTTGAATGACCAGCAGCCAAATTCTGTAACTGTGAAGTGGTGAAGTGTTAAAAATTTCCTCGTTTCTTTTCATTGAAAAACTTATCACTTCACCGCTTCACAGTTACAGAATTTGGCGGCAGATCCCAGTCGAACAAGCTGGTTTTCGTCACAATCGCAGTTGCACTGACCAACTGCTCGCGTTAACATCCTATATCGAAGCTGGGCATAAAAAACAATTAAAAACAGGCGCGGTAATCATCGATTTAACTGCAGCATATGATACGGTCTGGCGAATTGGGATTATATATAAGCTGTTCAATGCAATGCCTTGTAGCATTATCTCACCTTTAATTTACAACATACTGAGCAATCGTGTATTTAAAGTTCATCTAAATAATGCCTGTAGTAAGTCCAAAATGGTTTGCCACAGGGTTCCGTACTGGCGCCATTACTTTTAAACTTGTACATCCATGACATTCCTAGCACAACATCAAAGAAATTTGGTTACGCTGATTATTAAACCCTGGCCACTCAAAACAAAGACGTGGGTGAGCGATAATGAATGACTATTTTCGAACGTGGAGCTTATTTCCTAATCTAAGTAAAATCGAGAGTTCTTTTTTCCATTTAAACAACAAACTGGCAAACACGAACTTTCAGTTTTATTAAACGGCATTGTCATTAAATACAATCAACAGCCAAAGTACCTTGCCATTACTCTCGATAGAACTCTTTCTTTTAAACTCCACCTAGAGAATACGTCAAAAAAACTTAAAACGAGAAACAATATATTGCACAAACTGGTAGGCTTGACATGGGGTGCTACTCCAGCTACGCTACGCACAACTGCTCTAAGTCTGATTTACTGAGTGGCTGAGTACGGCGCACCAGTCTGGTTGAATAGCACACATGCTCAAAAAGTTGATTGCCAGCTTCATGCCACGATGCGTACTATAAGTGGTACTTCAGGTCCGCTCCTTTGGTTTGGCTCCCTGTGTTAAGCAATATCGCTCCACCTGCACTCAGACGCTCGCATGCGTGAACATAAAAAGGTAACCAACAACATCACGTTACCCTTGCACGAATATTACGGTGACCACACTCGTTGTCGATTAAAGTCAAGAAAGCCTCCCTACAAAGCTGACAGCAACCTGCGGGCAACTAATTTTAATATCTTAGATGCCTGGACCCCTCCTGGAATCATTACAACACACCTGACCACTTTCTATTACTAACCCCACTTTTCCCCAACCTGGTTTCGATATGCTATGCCATACCTCGACTACACTTAACCGAATAAGAACGAATCATGGAAGTTGTGCTGATTCTTTCTACAAGTGGGGCATTTCAGAGTCTCCTCAATGTGACTGCGGAGCTCCACAACAAACCATAAAACACATTGCAATTGTGTGTCCAATTCGATGATACAATGGGGACATCTCAGACATCCATTTGGCAACTCCCGATGTAGTAGCATGGATTGACTCACTCGATGTAACCATCTAATGTTCAAATGTACTGCCCAATGTTCAAATATTTTACTTTTTAACTAAAAGAAGCGCAATCAAATCGCTTGTACGCTCATTTAATGTGTATTCAATATTTTGTTTTAGGTAGATTTCATATCAAAATGTACCTATTTTAAGTTTTATTTTTATTTTTATGTGTCACAAAAAAAACCATACGCTATATAAAACCAGTCAGCTAAAACCAGTCAAAGAAACTTTAAAAAAATGCATTTAATTTTATCAAAGCAATCACATGTGTACTAAAGTCAAAGTTTATTTAAAAGTTCAATTTCGTTTGAGTTATTTTAAAATCACAAAAGAATGGTGAAAAATAAAATAAGTAAATTTAAATTCCTATTTAAAACTAGGCTAGAAAAACTACGAAAATGGTTAAGAGAAAATCGAAAGAAAATAGTTTACAAGGATTTTGTAAAATCTGTTGTAATATTTCTTATATTTTACATTATTTTGACATCAATAACTTTCACATTTATGATAGTTCAATTACAATACTCATATTCTGTAACAATATGGTTGTCAACAATTTTGGGAAGTATATTCACCATTGCGTTTACGTTTAAAATAAATTTCCGTTGTATCGTTTTATTAGTACTGCCACAATTATTTAGTAAAAAAGGACGAACGGCTTTAATTGGTTATGCTTTTTTTATTGCACTAACTGGACCGGGTGTGAATACAACGAAAAATACAGAAGTTTTGACAACAAGTTTATCATGTGGTCAAGATCAATTACAAAGTGCCGTTAAAGAAATTATCGAAATTATGAAACAACCATTTATAGCTATTAAAAATGTAGTGAAACATATCATAAAAGTTATTGAAAAGGTTTTGGTGAAAGTGAAAAAAGTTTTGATAAAAATAAAAAATCTGATTGTGAATATATGTGAGTAACGAATTTTATTCTGCATAAAATCTAAATAGTAATAATTATTGCTTTGCTTCTGTTTATTTCTAGTAAATGTAATCAAATCAGCTTTCAGCTGGTTAGGAAATATTGTAAATATTTGCAATAAAGAAATTGGAACACCATTCGATCGATGCATTAATGCGTTTGAAAGTGCTGTCACCGATTGTGAGAACAAATTAGGAGTGATGAGTTTTTTGTGTAACATAGCAACAGCCGTTAAAATGGTTTGTTACAGTGTAAAATTTTTAGATGTGATATGCATGCTGTTAAGTTTTTTAAATGATGCAATTATTGGAACGGTTAAAAGAAGTAAGTTTTAATCAAAATAAACTTATCTAGAATAATAACTTCAACTTAATATTTCAACTAGAACTCGATAAATTTATTCAAGACATTCATGATATGTTTTACGTATCGGTACATTTCGATCATTCTTTCGAATTTAAAACAAAATCTTCTAAAAACATGTCACAAATAAGTTCGGATATGGTATCGGAGATCGAACATCGATCAAAGAATATTTTATTTTTTTTCAATGTATTCACAATCATCTCTGGAATATTTTTTCTTTGGGTTATACTAAAAGCTATGCATTATAAGCATAAATTTTTAGTAAATGATCGTTTCGATAACTATTTTTTGACAAAGTTTTTCTTCGATGTTGAAGAGCAGCGGCAAAAACTTAATATGGAAACATTACTTCCGTTAGGCCGTCGAGAGCGACGAAAATATATAAAAATAAATTCCATCACGCTTGTTTTTCGTGAGAAGTTAAAAATTATACGATCTGCTGTATTCTTGGTTGTATCAACGATTCAGCTTGGAAGTTTTATGTTGACAGATTATGGATTGTTTTGGATACTAGATACGATAAGAAAATATGGCAGTCAAGAAAAAGGTATTGATATGCCACCTATGATAACACTAAATGTGGAAGGAAAGGGGATGGGAGCGGAAATGTATGAAGGTATGGTTGAAGCTTTTGATCCAATGACGGAAGAATATAGCTTAGATCCTGTACCATGTTTACCAAAACCTTATGAGCCGGATTATGATGAATATGTTGAAATAGTTGTTATATCAATTTTATGTTGGATATTGCTTTTTTTCGAGCCATATGGATTACGACTACGTCAAGCTGTGATGAACAAATGCTTTCCTTCTCGGGCAAAAGAACGTGCTATTTGGTTGTACAATAATATTCTTCGAAAACGATCAAGTTTTTTGAAAATAGCTAGACGGCAGCTTCGACGTAAATTCGTCAAAGACAAAGCTGGAGTTAAGGAGGAAAGCTTCGGTTTTTTGGATTATATAAGAGCGAAATTTGGTCAATATCGTTGTATTAGATGGATTTTTGGAAAAGGACATAATGAGTTTTGTATGCTATGCGGCATAGGGTTTTCTGGGTAAAATCAACCAATCACAACGATAAAAGTTTGACTAATTTTGCCACCTTTTAGGAAAGATGATGTGGTAAGATGTGTTCGACCCGGTTGTCCCGTTAAATATTGCGGCACATGCTACGAAGAATTGCAAAACCAATGTTCTATTTGCATGGAACCATTTGAATATGGAGATATGAGTGATATATCTGATGAAAAGTATAAACAGTAAACCAGTGATAAAACCTGAGTTTAAATTTCAATTATTTTTCTTTTAGAGATTCATCCGATGAAGATAAAGACAAGTTTTGCAGGGAACGCACAAAATATGAAAGAAAACGAAATCTTCGAAAACAGAATATTTTCACTTCTGACATTGATATTGAAGCGGGGAGTTTAAAGGAGGAATATATTCTAAAAATATTTAAAGTATTAAAAGAAAAATAACATGCGCGCAGTAAGAAAATTTTTTATTTTAGGGGAAATCAAACAGGTTGAACAAACAAAAGTTTTATTTAGTTAACAAACTAATTTTTCTTAAACAAAAAAACCATCCAATTATGAAATAGAAAATTTTAGTTTTCTAATTTTTGATTATTTGTCCGTTATAAATAGGTTAGCGTAATAATAATATTACGATCTACGAACTGTATTAAAAAAAGTGAAAGAAATGATAACAAATGAGGAGAATTTTTTATTGTAAACAAAAGCAGTGCTCGAATTTATTTTCGGATATCAATCGTTTGGATAGGATTAGTCTTGGTTAAGTTTTTGTTGTTGTCAAAACGATGAAATTGAATTGATTTTAATTTTATTTATTTATTTATAAAAACATTTATTTCTACTATAATATTGTTATTGCAATTGAAAACTCGTTGAATCTCCATCGATGTCAATCGTATAATAATTATTTGTTTTTACACATTTTTCTTTCATTAATGTAATCATTATAATTGTAATAATTTTCTTTTAATTATAATTTTTTATGATTAGTGAAGAAATTTTTTTTTCAATAATTATGTAAATTAAGATAATTTGTGCAATTTTATTTTTTATACTTAATATGTGGATAAATAAATAACTTTATTGTGTGTAATTTAAAAGATAGTATTGTTTTTATAAAATACAAGTGAAAATGAAAATATAAAGTGGAAAATTGTGAAAGCCTTCAACCGGCTGAGAAAAAAATGCCAGCAAATGGAATAGCAAATCAATTAAATCAATCATATCAGGTAGGATATACAAGAAAGTCATACATATTCATTTCTTTAGTGTACACTTGCACTTACTCTTACTTCTTGATTTTACCTGCCAAATGATTGGTAATAAAAAATAATGATGTGAGAGAAGAAGAGAAATAAATTATTACGAATCAATAAATTCACATGGAAAGAACTTGAGATAGAGGATGGGAAAGTGACTGTTAAGAAAATACGTCAGAAAAGGGGTTGATTGTAATAATATTAATTAATCGATGTGTAAGTAATTAATCAATGTGTCGGTCCTATTCCTTTATAACAACTAAACAAATCCTATTTGATTTGATCAGCATCCCGGTTTTGGGGAATTTAATAAATCAGTTACGTTTATAAAAATAAGACAATCAAAATTTAATAAGACAATCAATTTCCATTAAATAAGACAATCAATTTCCTTATAATTAAATCTGTAAATCGATAATAAGTAACTCAATAAAAAAATTGGAATTTAGTGTTTCATTTAATTACATTTCTACCCGTAGACATTTCATGTTCGTGCAAATACTTATAAATTTTTTGACAAATCTTAAATAAGATCATAAAATTTTATAGTTCAAAATAGTATGAATAAAACATTCAACTGAACAATTAAGTACGTATATCTAGAGAAATAGTTTATAATAAAATAAGTATTATTGTTTTGGTTTTTAAATTACGAATAACAAAGAAAATTTAAAATGCAATTCTATTTTTAACTTGTCAGTTCAAGGTGTTAAACATGTTGAATTGTATAATTTTTCCTTAAACTATTTCCTTGTTTTAATTCGGATGTCTATTATTCTTACTAGGTTAGATTAGGTTAAAAATTAAAATATCCGTTTTGAGGACCACGCATAGACACAACTGGTTTGGAGATATAAAATAGCCATACAAATAGATAGATAACATTACACGAAGTGCGTTAGCCAGATAAAGGCGGGAGTAGGGCAGACAGGAATCCTGCTGCCTTACTCTGGCATTCGATAGTCTTCGTTTTACACTCAACTTGGATAGCCTTCGTTTATTTGGTACTATGAAATTCGAAGGCGAATAAACGCTATCGAATGTTTCATTTGACATATAAAAGTTTAGAAAGCGCAACAATATTTTCCTAAATTATTTTATAACGATATTGTGTTTGAATTTTTTGTATCGTTTTTTTATTCGCCTACATTTTCTAATCGTTTTTAAATTCGAAAAGAAGTTTAATATTTTTTCTTCCTAAATTGAGTATAATATTTAATAAATGTTGTTTATATATTTATAGTAAAAGAAACATTTTATGAATTCGCACAATATTTTTTTATTGTTATGTATGCTATTTCGAAAAAAAACATACAACACAACACTTTTGAAACACATAAACTTTTATAATCGCTCTTGATAATGGCGTAAGCCGAAATGCATTGAGCAAAAATTTTTAGAAAATAAAAAATAAAAAACAAAACATATTTGCGAAATAAAAACAAGTGTTATTAGTTTTTAATTTATATTAAAATGTTTCGCCAAGTGCCGACAGTCGACACAATTGAACTTACAACACAACAATTTGCAATTTTAGTGGATATTTTAGAAAATAAAAACAAATATTTTCAAATTAAGCAACAACACTATTGACATTATTTACTAATACAAAACTGACATTTGACATATTTAAAACAAAATTTAGTAGATTTTCTATTTTTTACCGTTGAAAACACTTACTAAAATTGTAGTTAAATTTTTTTTGACTTATCGAATGCTAGATATGAAATTTTAGTTTGGTAGGAAAGAACTATCGTTTTTAAAACGAAGGCTATCGAATGTGAGAGTAAGGCTGCAGTTTAATCGCATGTTTTCCAAAAAAAGGTTTCCAGTTAAGACACCTTTAATACCTGTGCGATTTATTAATATCATTTGGATAGACCTCCAACGTTCCAGGTCTGGTTAAATCTGCCTGAGTATCACGCATGTGGTTGTCTTCGACCAGCTCTAATTTGTGCGTGCATACGCTCATTTTGAAGTTACCAGTTTGCATGAATCAATCAGCATTTCCAAACCTGCCATTATTGATGACACAAGGCAAGACGTGCCTAGGAGAACGAGTTCATCGGCCTTCAAATTGCGACAGTTCTTTTGTGCTTTCGACGTGATGACTGTGATCGTATAATTTTAAATGTAGACAGACTGTCCGTTAAAATTCCAATTATATTACAATTTATTTCAATCAGTATATTTCTGTGTTTTAACTTCAAATTCAACCTGAAAGACACCAGTTATCATTCAGATGAACAGATAAGTTTACCAACTAACAGGCGGACAGGATTTTCAGGATTTGTTCAGTATACTGTAGATTTTCTATTCTTTTTTCATTTTTATTTAGCAAGGCTTGTAACGGCTTTCGATTTTACTCTAAAATAAGAATATTCATATTTAAAGAAACTCGTTAATGATTTGCTATTTTATTTCGGTTCCGGCCTTAAATTTCAACAAACAAAACATTTTTTAGTTAATTGCTTTGTTTCGTCACACAATATCTATTAATAATACATTATTTTGTCTACATAAATGATGAACATATTTTTTTTGTAAAACTTATAGCGGAGTCATGTTAGATAAAAAAAGGCCTAAGCTTCGGAATAATTCCGCGATCCACGTTTTTTCCACGTGATAATAAAAAATGCGGCCCTTTAAGAATGGGTTGTCATTGTTTGTGTGCCTAATAACCACTAATAACTACCCCCGTTTACTTTTAAAATGAAATATTTCGCATCTTAATCGAAGGAATGTTATGAAAATTGGTGTCCGTGTTTTTGGGTTTTAAAGTGTGCTGAGCACGAATCTGGTATCAGATTTTAGAAATTCAAAATGGCCTAATCAAAATGGCTGATGGAAATCGAAAATATTACAAAAATAAGCGAAAAATAGTATTTTTTTTGTAAAAAATATTTGATTTATATTTGAGGAGAAATTATGATTTTGAGGAGAAATAATGATTATTATATAGTTCATGTTATTTTGAAAAAAATAAAGTCAACTTTTAAGATGTATATTACTTCGGTCTGAAAGACCTAAGTATTATATTCTCGAGCCAAAAGTGAAATTCTTACCCCCACTTTTTTGGCATTCTCGACGTTTTAGGACCTACTGGTTCTAAAAAAGCAAAAAAAAGTATGTTTGTCTGCCGGCCGGCCGGCCGTCACAACCGACGAAATCTAGAAAACCGCTGGAGGAATTTAAAAATCAAAAATATTTGTTCTAAAAATAGGTATACTTAATGGGAAGAGCCAAAAGGACGATGTGTTCGATAACTGTACCGGAAGTGTGTCAAAGAAATCGTCAAGTGTGTCAAAACAAGGAAATTTGCATATTTGTGGCTTAAAAAACGTTCATTTTAAATGATTACGAATACGAACATTGAATTTGAAGAAATCTTAATGGATGGGATTGGTATGTGAGACCAAAAACTAGATTATTGTATTATAAGTTTGTCAAAAAAATGTTGTCAAGTGTGTCAAAAGAATGCTTTTCATTTTTTTCTCAATTTTTGGAAAAAAATGAAATTGATTATTTGTTTGACATGAAATTTAATCGAACATGAAATTTTAGATTTTATTATAATTTTTGGAATTTCGAAAAAAAGTTTCAATTTTTGATTTTGTAAGAGTTTTCGAAATACTTTTAGAGTTTTGAAAAAGTTTAAATTTTTGATTTTATTATAATTTTTGGAATATTTTTGGAATTAGGAAAAAGTTTGTTAATTTTTCAATATTTTTAGAATTCTAAAAAAAGTTTCAATCTTTGATTTTGTAATAATTTTTGGAATATTTTTTTTTTGAAAAGTTTGAATTTTCTTTTCATTATAATTTTTAGAATATTTTTGGAATTTTGAAAGAAATATGAATTTTTGATTTTGTAATATTTTCTCAAAAATTTAATGGAGGGGTTTGAGTAGTTTGCTGATTGTGTCATCTTTTCACTAAATTATGTTAATTTATGATTTGTTATAATTTTTCGGCAACGTACCTATTGATGTTTCGTGTTAGTTTTGTAATAAATTTCTAAACAGAGTTAAAAAAATACATGTACTTTAACAAAGAGTTTTATGTTTGATAAACATCGCTGCCCAAAACTAAAAACCATGTCCTCAAAAAAGTTTTTTGCCGTAAACTATATCAAAATCCTTAACCCAGACCTCCATATTTTGTTTTATAATTTAACATTTTTTTTAATAAATGAGAGACAGCTTATTATTTTAATTTTATTATTTTATTAATTATTTAACATAATTGAGAGTAATTTGAGAGTAAGGTCAATTCGAAGGAAGTTTGAAAAACGCGACAATATGATTACTGTTCCTAGTTGAAATAGTTTCTACTTATTTCTGTTATATAATTACTAAATTCGTATCAAATAATGCCGGCAAAAAAAGAAAGTATAAATGATGTGGCCGAGGTTGGAGAGATTTAAAATTTGTTCTAACATCTACTTTGCGGAGATGTCTAAGCAAGCTTGAAAATAAAATTTGTTAAAAATTAATCAAAAAAACTATTTTTTTAATTTATTGATAGCAAATTTTTTTAAAGCTTGTTTAGAATCTCAATAAATCGCTTTGTGATCTTCCTTTCCATTTTTATAAAATGTAGTTACACGTAAATGCTTTGTAGCCGTCATTGTTAAATCTTGAAATACGTTAATAGAATTTTTAATTCACTAGACTTGAATTTTGAATAGAAATTGAATTATATTAAGGATTTTTGTGAGCGATTTAAACTCAAGTACATAACTATGGAAATAATTTGAATTTTTCAATTCGAAAATATATTTTGGATTTTCCTCAGAGATAAACTCCATTTCTTTAATACGCGTTTCCGATAATTGGATTTGAACCTTCCTTATCAGTGCCTTGATTCGAATCCTTAGAACATGCTATCCACAACTCCAGGGAATGTTAGAATGCTCGAATCTAGTCCGAAACGAATTTTGAATAAAGCAGAAACGTATATACTTACTTAAAAAAATTTACTACTTTATTGCTTATTAAAAATTAAATGTCTGCATTTACAAATTGTAGTAGGCTTTGCATTATTCTGTGTCAAAATTAATTCGTTTATTGGCCTTTCCACAATTGTATACAGTTCTACGCATCACTTCTTCGTTTTTTACCTTTTTGCCTCTAAATTACCTATAAACTAAATTCAAATTTGGCAACTCCAATTTAATTTTAAGGACATTTATAGGAAAAGAGGTAAGAAACGAAGAAGTGATGCGTTACACTGCATACATGTGTGGAAAGGGCCATTTAAATAATATTTGGTTTACGATTTAAAAAAATGATTTCATGACTCCGACACATTCGGATTTTCTCTTTAAAAAATAGTATGGACATATGGTTATATTAAGTTATAACCTCAACTGATTTTTGTGTGTGTATGTATATGTCGATGTGCTCAAAAACTATATACACATTTGTTTTTTACCTCATGGCACTGAATCAGTTTAATCCGCAATAACGTCGAGAATTAAATCTCTTGATTTTTACATCTTTGAATAATCCCCAGTAATAATAGATAATCCCTACATACATAACGCCAAGATTTTCGATTCTGGATAACTAGGGCAGTGTAAAAATAATTGAAAATATCATGGTTACATCAGGAGAAACAGGGCATACCCGAATAGGGAAATTATATATGTATGTTTTATGGTTATAAAATACCCTATTAGGGTTAGCCTTGTAGGGCCAGATCACGATAGGACATGCCTGAACAAAATGCTAGTCTATTAATGCTAGCATACATAGCATTGATTTCAGTTTTAACTCTGATTCTATAGGTTTCATCATCGTTGATTATCTGGTTTATAAATTTAATCGGGTCGTTTTCACTCGTTATTTGTTTTTTGTTCCATATAGTCAACATTTGCGAAACCCGTATTGCACTAAATTTTGAAAGCTTGAGATGAATGTATTCAACTTTATGCCTGTCTTTTAAAAAAGATCCACGGTTGAATTGTCTTCCTTTCAATGTAAGATCCTGGGTTAAAATAGCCATTTCCTGTAAACAGTTTTGGGCGGTGTTCTGGTGCGGGAATACTCTTGCAGTGGCACTCTGCCTTGTTTGTGTATAGATGTTTGGTTGCGAAAAGTTGTCCAATCGATGATACTTGATATAGTTGTTTTTATTAATACAGTTTTGGTAGCTGTGGAATAGTTGTCCAGAGGATGAATCTTCATCGAAGTTTTAAATATTATTAATATTGATACGTTTTTCCAACCTTACTTCGAGATGGCCTTACTCTCAATTCGATAAACGTAATTCCCAAATCTTTTCAGAGTTCGATCACTGATTAGTAAGCAAACACACCATGTTTTAATAAGTATTCAACTTCTAAATTGTTCCACAACAACAGGAAAACAATACAGCAAACAATATTCCTAACTAGAATATTCTTCCAATAGCTTCGAAACTTTAACGGTTTATTGTATTTGTAGAAATTTCCAGTAACACAACGTTCAAAATAATACACAAAATATTTCTACTCTACAACACTTAAAACTTTATTCACAAAAACTAATTTAAAAATCACTTTATAATTTTAACTTCACTATCGCAGGTTTAAAATAAAACTAATTTCTAATCTACAAGAGGCAATCGCTTATATACCATTCTGCAAAACCTTCAGACGATTCGAGGTCACTTTTTAGAAACCTTGAGAAAACACTAGAATATTCGATTATTTTACGTTATGATGATTTGATTCATAAAGTAATTTTATGTTGTCCCAAGTTCTAAGAAATACAACAACAACACTATTCCTTTCAGTCATTTGTTGTTGCGTTTTGTTGTGATTTGATTTTCCCGGACGTGACTGTAATCGTCTAGATTTTTCTGTAATCGTAACATTACCCTCCACTTAAGCCTGTTCGTCCCGAACAGGATCTAGATCTCTCCTTCAATTGTTGAATCCACATTTTTTTTTCTTCTTTTTCTATTTCCCAAACTGTTCAGAATTACTTCCGGTCCTTTGGTTCCTTTTGTAAGGCCTTGACCTAATTTTTTTCTATGTTGGTCCACCTTGTCGAGTTTCGATGTTTACTACTTTGGGCGTTCTCATTTTCTTTGCTCCTTGAGTTTTTCATTCTTGCGTATCCCCGAACTATTCCTATTTGCCTTGTTTTCAGCTGCAATTCGTCTCCGTTTGAAGCTATTTGAACCACTTCATTTACGTTCTTCACTTCGTTATGGTCCTGAACTTGTTTCCTTTAAACTTTCGGCGTTTGTTTGCACGTCTGCGTTGGTTGACATTTCTTTCCCTCATCTGTTTGGATTATGATTCTGGATTTTCCTCTGCGCTGCATAGTTTCTCATCGCTGCCAACATCTATGGACTCAGCCTCATTTACAAGTAGTGGCATCTCAACATTATTAACCTTTAGGATTCCCCGTCCAAAATCGAAGACTAATCCGTTCGCCTTCATGAAGTCCATCCCCAAAATGACTTCATCCATAATGTCTGCCACTAGCACTTTTTGTTGAAAGCAGTTGTTCCTTAATTTTATTTCAGCAATTCTTTTCCCTGCTATATCAGCGCATTCTCCAGTAACTGTTTGTAATTTTAATCCATCTGATTGTTCTTAAACGCCGCCAATCAAACCTTTGCGAACGAATGTTCGAGCTTAACCTGTATCCAGTGTCATGAAGCATCTTTTACCTTCAATTTATCCTACGATACCCAAACTTTCACCATTTACTGCTATTCTCGAAATTGGAATGTGGGTAACATTCTCCTTACTACTTGGCTTCACAGTTCTATCATCAACGGACTTCTGTTGTATAGGAGACGAAGATCTTTCACGCTTCCTGTTCAAGCAGTCCTGTGAGATATGGCCCGATTTTCTACATATCCAACACAGGATTTTCCTACTGCTGCTCCTGAACCCTCCGTGCTGCTTGTCTTCGACTCCCATATTCTTCGCAAAAAACGACGATCTGCTTCTTTAGTTTTCCTGCACTCCCGTGCCATATGACCCCCTTCATCACATACCCAGCATCTGATGTCGCTTCCACCTCTGTGTGCCAATACTTCTCCTCTGATGTTCCCATCTACATTCCTTTTTCGGGATCCGCCAGATGGCATACACATCCTCTGTACCATCTCATATTGCATTGCGTATCCGACTGTTTCATGGAAAGTCGCCTTAGGTGTAGTCATTACTTTTATCCTGGTTTCTGTGTCTTGGATACCATCAATAAAGGCCTCGATCTTCATTTTCTCCATAAAATACGGTGGATTATTCGAGTGTGCCAAATGAACAAGGCGTTCCACTGCTGAGGAATAGTCCTGTAAGCTTTCTCCACTCCGCTGTAAGTGACCCTTTAGCTCAATCCTGTATAATTCCTTATTATGGTCGCTGCTATATTTACGTTCCAATGCATTCTCACTTCAGCATAGCTTTTTCGGTCATTTTCCGACACCGCCTGTAGTGCTTCAGCTGCTTCCCCCTTAAGAGCTACTATCAATGCAGCTAGACGATTTTCAGCGTTCCAAACGTTTTAATCAGCTGCGGTCTCGAACTGGAACTTGAAGATGCCGAAAGATGTGGTACCGTCGTACGATGGTGGCTTTAGTTTTATATTTGCTACTTGTTGTACCACCTGTGAAGTAACTTTATTCGTTTCAACATCTTGCAACCGTTTCTCGAAATCATCTACTTTTGCAAGTACCTTTTTGTTTTCATCAAGTACTTACTGCTCTAGCTCTTTCACCTCTTGATGAACTCTGCCTATTTCCTCCCGTAACGTAGTAGATATTTCGAGAAGTTTCTCGTCCAATTTTTGCTTGACATTCAAACTGATTTCTTCCTTGGTTGAAGCCATGTTATTGTTGACTATTTCCAGCTGTTGATTGATGTTGCAGCTGATTTTTTCCTTGGTAGAAGCCATTTGTCGATTGATGTTACAGCTAATTTCTCCTTGGTAGAAGTCATTTGTTGATTGATGTTACAGCTTTGTTGATCAAATTTTTTATTCATATTCAAATTTGTCTGTTGACTGATATTCAAACTCATCTGTTGCATCATAGTAATTAACTGTGTAAAATTACAATTTGCAGGTGGTAATGAAGTTGTTGTTTCTGCAACCCAATCTTTCTCTTCATCAGCTACTATTGAATCAATATTTGTTGTAACACTATTTGCTACTATTCCGAACTGATAACTTTCTACTTCTATTCCACTGGCTTCCATAGCCTCTCGAAGCTGTAGCGTCAATTCACTTTTATTTCCCTTTGTTAACAATCCACGTTGTTCTAGTTCCTTCTTTAACTCAGGAACCTTTAATTCACTTAAGAAAACCATTATTCACAGATTACTAATCCGCCGATTAGATTTTCCTTGAAGTGACCGCAATCGTCTAGATTTTTCTGTAATCGTCTAGATTTTTCTGTAATCGTAACAATATAATTTCATATAACCTCATAGAGAGAAATAAATAAAATGCAACAGTTCCAGAGATTTCTTGTTTCTTCGATTTAATTTTGCATTAACATATCATATTGATACGATTACAGAAAAATCTAGACTATTACAGTTTCATCCAGTAAAAACAAATCACAACAAAACGCAACAACAAATGAATGAAATGAATATTGTTGTTGTTGTTGTGCATATTCTTAGAATTAAGGTCAACATAAAATAAGTGATTTTATGAATCAAATCAACGTAACGTAAAATATTCGCATATTCTAATATTTTCTCAAGGTTTCTCAAAAGTGACCTCGAATTTTCTAGAAATTAAGCAGAATAGTATATAAGCAATAGTCTGTTGTAGATTAGAATTAGTTTAATTTAAAACGTGTGACGGTAGAGTGAAAATTATAAAAGTGATATTTAAAATTAGTTTTTGTTAATAAAGTTTAAAGCGTTATTTGTTGTGGAACAATTAGGGTGTTGAAAACTTAATAAAACCTGGTGTTTGTGCTTACTAATCAGTGATCGAACTCTGAAGAGAATTGGGGATTGCGTTTATCGAATTGAGAGTAAGGCCAATTCGAAGTAAGGTTGGAAAAACGTAAAAATATATTCATAACTAACATTCATTCTTTTTTTTTTGCAAACCTGAATTTTACACAATTGTAAACTTAAACAAGTGTACAAGTTGTAAACAAGTGTAAACACAACACTTCAACTTATGAAAAATCCCATATAATGTAAAAGCATTTCCATAATATGGAGTCTAATGACAGTGAAAAAATTCAACTTAAGTAAAATAAATAAGTGATGAAGAAGCTTCAACTTCGAAATTGTCATCGCCTCAACGCCGTAATCGATAGTGTGTCGGCCTAAGGATTCGAACCACTGAGGAGGAAGGTGCGAATTAATCCGAAAAACGAAAAATGAAAATTCTCTATTAATACAATTTTTAATAAATTTATTATATATTTCTATTACAGGAAAAAATGATATTTGTTTGTTAAATAAAACAATTGGTATTGAAAGTATTAATGTTTTTTCTTCATTTTCTAAATATGGCGTTGTTAAGGAATATCCAATCTGTAGTAAGCGACATTTCTCTTTACTAATTTTTGTTACGGTGAACTGAAAGTGGTAGGAGATAAAACATGTATAACGCAATATAACTAAGTAAGTTTTCTGCTATTTATTATTGGTTGGAACTGGAAGTAATCGCCACAGATGGACCAACTTCGTTATTGTTTTATAAAAAGGACAAGATTTTTCGTATAGATATTTTTCATTTGTCTTTTGATGTCATAAGAGAAGCATTATTTTCCTTTACAAGGATTTTATCAAAGTTCCATATTTTGATTTTGTTATATATTTTCAAAACAAGTGCTCACTAAATCATCCACAGAAACTATATAAATTAAACATTGAAGCTGCAAAACATGCGTTAATCTTTCTGGTAGAATAAATAGAGTAATAATAAGCTCACCTCGTAATTATAATCGATTCTTGAATTCGTTGAACGCAGACAGACCTGGGACTAATTACGCCCTAGGCAAGAATGACATTTGACGTCCTTACCAACCTCTTTCCTCTACAAAAATCCAAAAATCATTTTTTTTTTCATAATTTCTGCGTCCTTCAAATAAAACGCCCTTGGCGAGCGCCTATTTTGCCTAACCTTTGTTCCGGCATATTCCCGAACGCTAAAACATAAATGTGAATTTAGACAATATTGTGAAATTCGCATTGCCTAACATCATACTGGTGTGAATTATCCTATTCTGCAGTAATTGTAGTAAAAATAGTAAGAGGTTTTGGATAGTTACCTAATACCAGTATACTGGTATTGAATAGTTATCAACCGATTAGCATACAGATTTGTTTAATTATACAAAAATGAAACATCGTTCAAAATTGTATAACCAATCGACCCAAATATATACATTTTATAAACCCAAATATATACATTCACGAGTGATCGTTATGTCAAAATCATGCGTATATGATCATAGGCTTTTAGCATTTCTATCTAAATATAATTAAGCTAAATCAAAATATTTTTATTTTTCGGTTTATTTAATTTTTATTGACCTTTGATTTTTATAAATATCAGATAAAATTTAAAAAAAATGTTTCGCTTGTTTTAAGTTTAATTAAAATTAATGAGAGAACAGATAAACGAAAATGATATGATTTACTAAAGTTGATTTTTGTTTGAATACGAAGGTAAGCTAGTGAGATTGCAGCATTAAAAATTTGACAAGATGAACAAATAAATATGACAAAAAAATATTCCAATAAATTTAATAATTATTCAACAATAACACCTCTTAAAAATGAACATCATATTTAACTTAAAGGCATAATCGACACCTTCCCACGTACGAGTACTTTTTGTTCCTTTTAATTTTCTCATAACACCTCGTAGACATATTATAAAAAATCAACAACACTTTTATACATCACTCATTAGTCATTATTGACTTTAACTCTTCCATTCACCTTAACTTATTTTTATTTTTTTTAAATAAACTTATGTCTTATATACTGTACTGTCTACTCAGGCTGTTGTTGTTTTTATGAAAATTAAATGTAATGTTATTAAGATTATTATCTAGAAATTGTTCTATTAAAAATAAGAAAATTGTTATTGCAAATTGTAATAATATAGAAGAACTGAAACCTCAAGTGCCTATGGGTCAGGACTTTGATCGGTGAGAATGGTTTAATAATATACAGTTTTTAGAAAAAAAACTGATATGGGGAACAAAAATAAAGTTCTATGCAAAGAAACTAATATGGCATAAATGGTTTTAGTTTCGGTTATAAATGTTTTTTTTATTATGAGATCGGTCACGGTGTGATAATTTAAACGTCAAAAAATATCTGTGTTTTTATCAGTATCGGAGGAAAAAAAATATATTTTTTCCGTGTTTTAAAGGTTCCGTACTTTAAAACACTAAAAACGAAATCCTTATGGGTATGGCGAAACTGGTGTCCGTACGAACTTCTACATAATCGATTTTCTTACAAAACTGTAAGTGCTATCCATTTTCTACAGTTAGAAAATGTGCCGAAAACAAAAAATTGCAAATATTTATTTTTTTCTACTTCAAGCTACGAAAATGTCATTTTAATATATAGATGTGAATATATATATATATGTGAAAGGGAAACTTTTTCTAAGAAGTGACTGAAAATGTTTTTAGTCACTAGGACTGAAAGTAAATAACTTTCGGTGGTCGCCTACAGGTGGTGGTTATTTAAGGGATTGAATATTTGAGATTTTGATCGAAACGAATCGAAACTAATCATTATATCAATTGTGTGTAATTAATTAATTAAACTAATAATGAGTGTGTTTTTTTTTCTATATCGGAGAAATCTGAGCGATAAAATAAAATTTGTATCAGATATATCGTATAATTTTCCTCCGATAATTAACTGTCAGATATAAAATATATTCTCTGAGTTCTTTCCGCCAAAAAAAAATAAAAAAAAATTTATTAAATAAATAAATAAATTTTATTAAAAAATTTATTTTTATTTGTTTCTAATTGAAACTTTACCTACAATTTTTTAAATTTATACTTTAAACGATGACTTCCAGTCGGTAAAAAAAATATCTGTAATATCTGTAAAAGCTTTTAGAGAAAATATATGAACTATTTTCATTATTCATATTGTTAAATTCAGATGGAATAATAACAGGCGAACAATAACAGGCGAACACAATAATAACATTATTTTACACTGGTAAAAATGCTATATACAAAATTCAATCTTGTTTATTTTTTACACAGTCAAATTTAGATATGTCGGTTTGTAAGTTTTTAGTAGATGAATTTGTAAATATTATATTATCATTTATATTTACAAGCGTAGAAAAAATAGCGTTTTCTACACGTGGTAAAAACGTTTTTGCGTTCCTGAACTTATTCCACTCGACGCTATCGCGTCTCGTGGACAAACCGTTCAGTCACGCAAAAAGAGACGTTTTCACCACTTGTATAAAAATCTACTATTAAATCTTTATCTATTTACAATAGCAAAACAAATGTGTTTTTTAAAGGAATTGAGTTTGTTTTAAAAAAATCGAAATATTTCAAAAATAAATTTCAATGAATTACTTATCGACTGCTTAGTTTTTGAGTTATTACCAAAAACGTGTGTTTTTCCAGTCCTCCCATCCTATCTTCGAACAAATCAAAATTTTAGAAAACAATCACGGTTATAGGGTACGTTGTATAAGATTAAACGATCACTATAGCGGTTGGCTCATTTTTAAAAATCCCAGGTAGAAATTAGTTAGGGAAAGCCTGAATACACTAAGGGTGTGATCAGGGTCTGATCAGTTCAGAAAGGGCAAGTTCTATTAGGGCAATCTGAAGTTGACCTGTTCCGTGCCTGACTTAGAATACTCTTTTAGGGTTAACCTTATTTGAATACACCCGGCCCTAAGTTTGATTTTCGTATTTGAACCCTAGTTGGGCTGATCAGGGCTTTATACAAAATACCCTACTAGTTCTAATCCCTATTTCATTTGATAAAATTTCCTTTGTGTTAAAATTTCTGTTGGCGTGTGTTGAATGGCCTAGTGGTTAGTACTCTGGAATCCAAACTCCGAGGACCCAAGGTTGACTCCCATTTAGGTCAAAGTGTTTTTATGCGAAACATTAACAACTATCAACACACCGGTTTTCCAAATAACCGATATTGACTAAAATATTTGATAAATTGGAAAAAACTATGGGCTGTCGCTGAGGGTAGCGAAATCCGAAATTCGACGTTTACGCTGTGCTGCCTGGGTAATGCCGACAGAATTAGGTTGGTGTATCGGAGACAATCAGGGTAAAGGCTGCTTACTCAATGACGCTACATCACGGCGAATTGGTGCCTTAAACCAATACGATCCAAGCGTCTGTTCTTCATGTAAGGGGCGGCTGGGAGCGGGCGTCTGTCTTGGATCAAGCAGCTCGCTATATAAACGTGTAAAAAGGTTGTTTCTGGTAACCTTGAGATGCAGAACGCACCCATTCACGAAAATTTGGGTTGGGCCTAAGGTTAACATCCTAACCCCGGAAAAAAACTATTTTATTAAATTTGGAAATCAGAGAAAGAATAACAGAACCGGACAAAACAACAGAATTTTACCTGGACGTGAAAAAGGACCGGACTACCGAATCGGAACGTGGAATGTGCGCAGCCTGAGCGCTCCTGATGCTCTTATAAGTCTACACCTTTTTCAATTGTAATTCAGAAAGCGTCAACTGTAATTCAGATTAGTCAATTGTAATTCAGATTAGTCAAGTGTTATTCAGAAAGCGCCAATTCTAATTAAGAAAACCTCAATTGTAATTCAGAAAGCGTCAGTTGTAATTCAGATTAGTTAATTGTAATTCAGAAAGCGTCAATTTTAATTCAGAAAACCTCAATTGTAATTCAGAAAGCGTCAATTGTAATTCAGGTTAGTCAATTGTAATTCAGAAAACGCCAATTGTAATTCAGAAATAAAACACGTTTTTTCACATTATATTTTATTTTAGGATAATGAAAAATTAAGATGAAGATCTAAGTATATACATAGTATTTCTTAATATTTTTTTAAACAAATTATCGACCGACCACCATGTCATTCATTTACAAGGCGCTAGCTTGGTGAACTGTACAGTGTTGTACAGCACGAGTGCAATCACCCCCAGCTATGGTGTTCGTTGCATGATCTATAATACCTTCCAAGTAGATCAATCTTTGTTCAGCCAGGACCTGCAACGTTTGGAACACGTATGTTACTTTTGGCATACGATTTTACTTTAGACCAAATATTCTTAATTGGATTTAGCATCGGAGAATAGGGTCCTAACCGCAAAAGAGAAGCTGACGTACCATCGATCACTCTTTCTAGCTTTGAATGATAAGGTGCGTTGTCCACAACAATCACAAAATCTTCCAGTTGATTTCCCATATGTTACCATTTTTGCATTAAAACAACTACCCAATCGTTTGCTAGCTGGCCAGTAAATGAACCTCTTCTGCGTTCCATGTATACGGTTCCTGTAGTTGAAATTGCTCCAATTAAATGAATGTTCTCTAAATAAATGAATGTGAATGACCTCTTGATGCTGAAAGGTGTTGTACTGCTCTTTTCCCAACTCTTGCATGGCCTCTCGTTCGACGACAAAACAAATAAAATTTTGTTTCATCCATCTAAACAACTTGTTTCCATTGCTGTATGTACTGGTTCAAGGATTGTACGCATTGAGTTCGTTTTGTTTTGTTCGCATCAGAATTCATTGTAACAGGTTCACCGTGTACTCCTTTTGTAGTGAACAGTCTACCTTCTAAGTAATTGCCTACGGTTGACACGGACAACAATTTGTTGAAGTAGATGGTGCTCATGACCTTGGCTTTGCATTAATGTTATGGTACAGTCTTCTTCTATCCACGAAACCATCAAATCAATTTGATCATCAGAAAGAATTTTTGGCTTTATACCACCAACAACAACATTTGTCAATGCCGGAGTGGATCCATTGATACGCGGTCTTATATTTCGTCGCAGCCAACGCTATCCAGTCATCACCTCTGTTAGCACAATTTATTATCCTTTCACGGTCTTTTCCGCTATTTTTGTTGTAAATTTTTCTTTCAATTCCTTCCTTTACCAACATTATTGTTCTGCAGATAGGGACAAGTACTATCTACAACATCTTACATTATTTAAAGGTTGTACACACTTGCTGTGGAACAAATGTAGACATGGCAGCAATCGTACTACTGGATTCCTTGTCATTGCACATTGCAAATCGCACAATTTTCCTTAAGTTCCATTTTTATGGTTTTATGCAAAAATTGGGTTTTGAACTGTTTAAAACTTTAAATTATTTTTATAGAAATGAATTCAGATGTTTTAACTGAAAAAATGCACGGGTTACTATATAAATATAATGTTTGGTTACTATTGAATTGATAATGTATATTTTCCAATATGAACCATTTACAAGTTGGCGTAACTGAATGTCACTTAAGTCACCCTAAACTGCTTTCGCTAATATTTAACGAGACGTAACATTTTGTGTATAATTTGGATCAATTTTCAATTGACATTGCTATTGACATTTAAGAGGAAAAAATAATTTTTATGTGCCTATGGTCTGGGAATATGAAAACTCTACAACACAACTTTATGTAAATTATTTTTGTCAGTTTGTTCTTCAACATTTGTTCTTCAACGTTTGTTCTTCACCCTCGTTGAGCGAATTTTATTCGCACTTGACCGACTTTTCTTTATTACAATTGACGTTTTCTGATTTACAATTGACTAATCTGAATTATAATTGACGTTTTTTGAATCAAAATTGACTAATCTGAACTTCGACTGACGCTTCCCTAATTACAATTGACGGTTTCTGAATTACAATTGACTAATCTGAATTACAATTCACGGTTTCTGAATTACAATTGACTAATCTGAATTACAATTGACGCTTTCTGAATTACAATTGAGGTTTTCTGAATTAAAATTGACGCTTTCTGAACTACAATTAGAAAAGGTGTAGAAACAGAGGCTGAGAGGTATAGGATGGATATCATAGCTCTGCAAGAAATTTGGCCGCCAATAATCGGGAAACAAGATTTGGATAGTCACTCTTTATACTGTAATGGTCATCCTTCTCTAATAGAATTTGGAACTGGTTTTCTTGTACGTGCACGCATTCAAGAAGCCGTGGTGAAATTCATCCCGGTCAATGAGAGGATCTGCTACCTAAGGGTACGCGGTACATACAAGAATATTTCTCTTATTGCCGTGCATGCACCTACTGAAGCTAAGACCATAGACGAGAAGGATAATTTCGACATAGCACTAGCAAGAGGTTATGAAACAAACACCATCACGCGACTTCATTATGGTTCTTGGTGACTTTAATGGGCAGGTTGAAAGAGATATCTCTTATGGAAATGTGGTGGGCCCTAACAGCCTGCATTTGAATTCGAATGATAATGGTGAAAGAATGACTGAGTTTGCATTATCAAATAATTTGAGAATTGTCAGTGCTTTCTTTCCGCATCGATCGATTCATAAGCAGACTTGAGTCTCACTGAATGGAAACACTCGAAATCAAATTGATCACGTGTTAGTAACAGCACGTTTCTTTTCGAGCGTTCTGGATGTGTGATCCTTGAGAGGTGCATACATTGGAAGTGATCACTTTCTTGTACATATGTGCTAAAATAAGTTTCCGTTTTCCAAATCCAGGCATTCCAAAATTCAATCAACGGAAACGTTTTAACATCTCATCACTAAAGAATGCTGAAACAGAAGAGAGATATCAAAACCATATTGCTGAAACGTTGGAGAAATCAGAAACCATTAATGGAGACGTCGATAAGTCATGGTATTTACTCAAAGATGCTGTCTTAAGAGCTGCTGAGGGAATACTATGACGACCACAAAACCACTCGCAGAACCCATGGATGAATCAAGCATGTCTTGACGCTATGCAATACAAAGAAAAATTGCTGTCTAAAATGTCTACAAGGACGCAACACCAGGTCCACGAAGGAGAACTATAAACAGGCAACACAAGTCGTTACAAAGCTATGTAGACGAACGAAGAGAGAATGGTGGAAGAGACAGTGTGAGGAGATTGAAAGCTTCAATAAGGAACATCAATCGCGTAACTTCTTTCAATAGGTTAAAACCTTAAAGAAGGGACCTCAAACTAGATTGACCGCTATTCAAAACAGAGATGGGGAGCTACAAGTAGACCTTAAAAATATTTTAGATACTTGGGCCGCTAATTATGAGCAACTTCTCAACTTAAGTGAGCAGCAACAAATCGGACGACGAGCAAAGCTTATTCGTGCGTCAAAGGCACATATAGACAAACCCACCAAAGGGGAAGTCGAAGCGGCGCTGTCACAATTAAAATGCAATATAGCACCTGGTATCTATACTTAAGATTGTTTGAACTTGTTCAAATGATCTGGCGGACTGTAACCATGCCACAGGACTGGAACTCAGCTATGCTGATACCAATCCATAAAAAAGATAATCACTTACAATGTGCAAACTAAAAGGGAATCGCCCTACTCTGCACAGCATATACGATCTTTTCCTACATTTTGCTAGCCAAAATCAATCCTTTTGCTGAACAACTGTTTGGAGAATATCAGTGTAGCTTCCGGCAAGGCGAGGTACCACCGATGCTCAATAAGGATGATTTTCTCGATAACGATGATTTTGGAAAAATGTCGAAAGTTCAACATACATGTGTGCCAACTCTTCATTAATTTCAGGCAGGCCTATGACTCTCTCGAACGAGAGACTCTATGGTCTGCTCTGGTTTCAATAGTAATCCCTGGTAAAGTGGTTTCGCTATGCAAAATGACAGTAGAGAACTATCAATGCTGTGTACGAGTGGAGAACGAAATATCGAAGTTCTTTAAAGTTGACTCCGGGTTGAGACAAGGTGATGCTATCTCTCCTATACTTTTTAATCTAGCCTTGGAATATGTGTGCCGTCAAAAGAAAATACCGACTAACAAAAATATATTGTCAATAAACTCAGTACAGATGATCGCGTACGCTGATGATGTTGTCATCCTCGGCCGAAATGAAGCTGTTATAAGTGAGACTTTCAAGTCGCTTGAGAGTGGTGCTAGAAAAATTGGTCTTCAAATCAACTACGATAAAACCAAACATATGAATGTCTCAAGAGACCTTATTGAGGGTCGAGATATAATAGGTTGTATCCGTTCCAATAGGATTGCTTGGTTTGGGCATGTTCTACGAGCTGATTCACAGTCTGGAATGATTAAAAAAATGTACGTTAGTACCCCAAGGTGTGGGCGACCGCGAGGTAGACCACGACTGCAATGGGAGACGGACGTAATAAACGACCTTAAAAAAATTCGGCTGCCATGGTAATTATGTCGCTGTTGCGAATGACCGTGGTGAATGTTTGAAGCTGATAAGCTTCGGAGCATGAACGCCACAAAAACAAAATGGGCTGACCATCCATATAAAACTATCGATTAAAATTAAGTCTTCAAGTGCAACTCGTCCATAAAATTAAGTGAATTGCTGAAATTAATACAGGTGTGGGACACTTATTGACAGCCTACGTTCCTATATGGCACATATACGGCACAAAAAAATCTTACTTTAGTAAAATCCAATTTAGAAATATATAGTTTGAAAAATTTCACCTATAGCTTAGTTATCGCTATTTGGGTGAAAGACTGATAATAGTGATTAAGGTGGAATATGTTTTAAATCTTCATCATTGAACATTTTTATGTTTTTTTGATTTGGCGTTCATAATTTAAGGCGTTACATTCCTGAACAAAACCTGATCAGGCTGCTTGATCCGGCCACTATCAGTGATAGGCCCAAGCCAAATCCTGCCCGGATCTAAGCTCTAATATAATGCTAGTCGGGACGGCAAACTTGATCAGGGCCTGATCCGGCTATCCCAATCAGATTTTGATAGGAAAAAAGTGTTGCAGTCATGATAAAGGCCCAATTAGGCTACCCTTTCAGTGCCTTAACGACTGAGTGTGCCATATAAAAGTTGATTTTCTTTCTAGTCAAACAATTCTTTTGGTAATTTTTGATTGATTTCTCGACAAGCATTCTGTCCATGGTGCACCAGTTCACATTTATATTTTGCTACTTGTAAAGTTTTTTTTAAATATTCTATTGTATACATATTTTAAATTGAGTTGAAGCTTAAAAGTATTTTAGTGCTAACGTCATGCCTATTTGTTTTAATTTAGCACTTTCAGGCATAAATACAAAATATTTGACGTATGAATTTTATGACTAAGATCTTCTAATAGGTTACGAATCTTTCCTAGACTAATATTTTTGGTAATGTCATTGCGACAAATGAAGCTTGCGGTCGTACTTGGAAGTTGTAAAATGAAAGTCTATGTGTGTGATTGCACTTGTAAGTCCATTTTATCACCATTTTTTTACGATACATTTCAAATAAAAAACAGAACAGAAATGAAAAAATTTAAGTAATTGACTTACATATAGAAAATAATAATAATTTTTCACAATTTTCTTAATATTATAAAAAAATAAATTTAAATATTAGTAAACCGACATCAAAAAAGGACAAACTAAAAATATAATAATTTTTTTGAATCACTAAAATCAATTATTAAAAGTGCCCGTTTGTTTTTGTGAATCTTTTTATTAACCTTCACAAAAAAATTTGTTTCGCATATAATTTTAGATGAAAATATAATCAATTTCATTAATTTATTATTACCAAAGTCAAATTATCTCATAAAAAGTTAAATGGAACCAGTCATTTTAGAAAATGGTAAACGACTTTTTCACTATCCATTTTTTTTATTCTTTGTTTATATTCGGATCATTAAGTAAATTTCGTTTCACTTCGTTTTTATTATTCGTGAAACATGAGACTAACGTTTGTGTGCACATAAGTGCTATGGTGTTTTACGACATGTGCACGGTATGGTGCACTTCATGTGCATGACATGTATTATGCACAATTTTGTGCACAGAGATTTTGTAACATCCACAATTAATGCACATTGCAAACACTTTTGTCAAAATTGTTTTACGGGTTCGCAAAAAATGCGAAAATTTTCGAGTTCGGATTGTTGCGTTGATTAGTGGAATAAGATTTAACTTTTATCGATTGTTTAGTCGGTTCGTGTTACGGATAACCTACGATCACTTATGTTTGTAGAGATTAATTATGTAAATGTAAATATATTAATCCTTAAAAGGTTCTTTTACTAGATTTTAGAGAAGCTTTATTTTTTAAAGTATCCAACTTCAATTCCTCTGATTAAAGGTCAATTTAACAATTAAGTTGTATTTATGTGCCAAAAGTATTTATGTCCTAAATGGATGAACTACCAGAAAAAATTGGTGGTTTAAATGTCTTTTTTTATTACAAAACTAGTAGTTATTAAAAGTAAGCAATTATAAATGCAAAGATTTTCGGAGTTCAATCTTTGTTGTTACGTTATGTTATGAGTTGCAACAACTACTTACTAAATCGTAAAGTAACGAAATACAAAACAAAATTAAATGCAACATCAACAGTCAAGAGAACCCACTAATGACCACACTTTAGGAAGGATAATACAACAACAAACGCAATTTTTTATAGTATTTGTTGTTGTAAAATTTGTGTTACGTATGCGTAATAAATGTTATTATTTGTTATTTTGTCTTAAAAATTATGAAATCCGATCGATTTAAGCAGTTTTTTTGAACATAATCAATTAATTTTAAGCAGAACAAAAAATTAAAGTATTTCCAACCTCATCTCAAAATAAGCAACTTTTCAATTAATTTCACGGTGTTTAATGCAATACTAATTTCACATATACAAAACGTGCGGTTGCCTCAACTTCACCGTTCTAATCTGAACAGCAGTTGAATCAATTTTGGGTCTCGATTTGCCAAATATTCGCTCTCGCGACAAGGTTAAAATATGTCATTTTGGTTGTAAATAGAATATGTTTTTCAGTGTTGAATCGTGTAAATAAAAGTAAAGTGATTTTGAAATGTTAATAAACATTTTAAGTTGTGTTGAATAGAAATATTTTGTGTATTATTTTTGGACGCTGTGTTTATACTGGAAATTTCTTCGACCAACCGTTGGAGTTTCTGAAGCTATTGAAGGACTATTCTAGTTAAGGAATATTTTTTGCTGTATTGTTTGCATGTTGTTGTGAAACAGTACAGGTGTTGAATGCCTAAACAAACCTGGTGTTTTAGCTTACTAATCAGTGATCGAATCCAGAATGAGATTTAGGAATAAAAACTTGATGGGTTAAACCAATTAGTAGGGTGAAAATCGTGACAATATGTTATTATTTTACGACCACGTACATATTCATGTTTAGTGTATAGAACTTTATTTTTGCAATACGTCTTTACGCGAAAGTGAAATATAATTCCAAAATAAAATTTGTCTTCTAAAAACTATAAACTTCATAAAACTATAACTATATCGGTTAACTCCCCATCATATACGCGGCTATAGAAGCTTCACTTCAATAATATTTTATTATTATTTTACGAGTAACCATAAAATTCTAATATTATAATTCATTTAATATGTATTATATTCAAATAAATAAATGACACATAAAAATAACGCTCTGTTACTTTAAATAATTAATATCAATATAAAGTCATAAACATTAATAATTTATTTCAATTTAATAATCATCAATTTAAATGATTTCTTTTATTTTTGAAAAGTTCAAGAATGTTCAACATTTTTATGATTGGATTAGAAAATGTTTAACAAAATATTTAATTGAAAAATATTAATTTATATATTTTTATTAGAAGACACCTACGAATATTTGTTTATGTTAATTTTAGTTTTTAATTAATCTAATACATTTTTTTATTGATTATTTTTAATAATGTTTTTCCACTATCATTGGTTGAATGATTAAATTTTATAACAATTTTTTTTTAATTAAAGGATTAATTTTTGTAATTTGAATAATAATAATAATCATAAAAACATTATAAATGTGCACACAATTTTTTATTATTTTTTAAAAGCTTTTGTTGCCAGTCACTTTATACCAGGGTTGTTAATATACACGTATAAAACGTTTTATACGTTACACGTATAATACGTGACGTATAAAACGTATGAAACGTATATAACGTATAAAACGTATAATATGATTTTGTTTTTGAAATTCATTCATAAAAAATTAAAAATGCTTCTTACTTCAGATATTAATTATATTTTTAGTAAAAATATATATATTTTAGTAAAAATATAATTACGTAGCTATAAATTATTTATATATTTTATAATTTATAACAAAAACTATTTAAATTCTAGATGTTATTTGAATGTAAATTTTTATTTCCTATCGTCCCTGGTTTTATTGGTAGTAAAATTTTCACTACAAATGAAACACCAAGCTTCAGATCAAAAATGTCTTTTTTTTATTATAAATATTTCGGTCCTTTTTTGGGACCTTCTTCAGTATAGTTCTTATGTGTTATCCTGAACACTCTTTTGAACTTAATGCTCTGAGTATTAAGTTCAAAAGAGTGTTCAGGATAACACATAAGAACTATACTGAAGAAGGTCCCAAAAAAAGACCGAAATATTTATAATAAAAAAAAGACATTTTTGATCTGAAGCTTGGTGTTTCATTTGTAGTGAAAATTTTACTACCAATAAAACCAGGGACGATAGGAAATTTCATCGCGTAGATCAGATTCGGTGTATGTACCAAAGGTGTGTACATTGAACAGCAAAACTTATAGTAAATTTTTATACTTTATACGAAAGACTATGTTACTGTACATTAAACTGGTTAATAATCTCAAGCAATTAAATTATTTTTGAATTTTTCAACACGTAGGTATACTATATGATTTGATTTCATTTTGATTCCAACATTTACTTAATGGGAAACATTTTGGATTAGAAACATTTGGCTCATGAACTTAATTATTTGGCAATATGAAATGTTATTGAATATATAAAATATGGTTCAATTCAATTTCAGCTCCTCCCATCTAATAAGAACAGCTGGGAAATATTATGTTGTTGCAGAATAAATGTCGTTTTTTTCATAGCAGTTAGGAAAACTATTACAGATTATTAGAGAGATGTTTTTAAAAAAAATTTGTTGTGTGAATCCGGGTTGCACCACTTCCAATTAATAGACACAGTTTGAAAATAACAGGCTCTTGCAGATCAAATCTTCTTTTTATACAAAAGTTGTAATAGTTAAAATATAAAATATTTCTTTGGTTTTCATTTATTTTTATTTTTAATACAAGGGAAACGCAAGAGAATACAAGACAGTATGCAGTTAAAATATGTATTTACGTCAAACGAAAAAGTTTAGTGAGAAGTTTATTGAGTAAATTCAATATTGGTCATTGATGAATAATAGGTGTGGTTGGAAATGTCAACTTATTGCAGACTAAATTTGTTTTGAAAATAAATAATTATATTTTGAAAAGAAGTATTTACGTTAAATGTGGAAGTTTTCTGAACTCATAGGAATAGTTGGGTAAGAAATTATCATGACGACGCTATATTTTCTAAAGCAGCTGTTCCTATTAGTCCAGAAATCTAGGCTTTATAAATATTAAATATCACGAGTACGATGAATAATACGCCCGCGATAATGTTATATAAATGTATTTTTATTTATTAAGGATTTTACTTTTATACGGTATAAAACGTAAATAATTGTGTGTTTTATACTGTGCGTTTTATACGTTTTATACGTACGTATAATACGTGTTTTATACATTACCGTATTATACGTTACAACCCTGCTTTATACACAATATATGTCCTTGGTCTATAGACGTCTTTTTATATTAAAAGATTAAAATATATTTGCACATATTTGTACATACAGTCGAATCACGATTTCACTTCGTTTAAAAGAAAACTAAGAGGTTGTAGTCCATAAAACATCTTTTGCCAAAGTTTCATAAAAAATTATTCATTAACCGAAAAACCGCAATGAGACGACATAAATTTTGTTGTGCCAACAAATCAAGCAAAAATATTTTTTTTACTGGAATTGACAAACCGGTTGTTGAGATGCAGAACTGTCAAAAACTGCACTAATTGTTTATGTGACAAGTTTTTTCGTAACCGATTTTCAGGAATTGATGTTAGTAAAGTTTTAAAAAACAGGTGCAAGAGCTGTGGACTACTTCGTCTAATATCGCTCAAAATCTAATCAGTTCCTTTTAACTCATATCATATATTCATATATTGGGGATGTTTGAGATCAATTAAACTCAAGTAAGTAAAGAAGTAATTGGAATTTTTTCAATTCAAATCAAAGGTATGGTTTGAAGTTTCTCAGAAAGAAACTCCACTTTAAATTTTTCGTGTTTCGGATGAATTCGAACCTTCCTCGTCACTGCCTGGCTCGAATCCTTAGGCAAACACGCTATCGATTACGCCGTTGAGGCGATGACAGTTTCGAAGTTGAAACTTCTTCATCACTTATTTATTTTACTTAAGTTGAATTTTTCCACTGTCATTAGACTCCATATTATGGAAATGTTTTTACATTATATGGGATTTTTTGCATTAAATTTCTAGACAATACTTTGTGTGAATTCATAGAACGGGGAACATTTCTATTCTAATTAACATCCTAAGTCACGATTGTATAGTCATTATTGCTTGTTTCCAATCAATGTGAAATCAATGGCTGACACATAATATATTCATATTTTTATCAAAGTGCTATGAAAATTAATTCATGAACCCAGGCATGTACTATAGTATCCCCATAAACATAAAAAACGAAGTGGAAGAAATAGTGCAATGTATCTCAAAAGCTAATCAACTTTTTCTCACAATTACTAAAACCTTTTGATAAGTTTTATCAAAAGCGCTTCATAACTGGAGGTAGTTTTGGGGATAAAGACAATAAAAATATACAAAACAAATTGTTGGTACCAGAAGTGACAAACCTGAAGATTGTATGCAGAACTATTCCCCAATGTATCCCAAGAAATTGTTTTTCAGACCGAAGGTCAATTGTGATCCGAAATATGGGGTTCGAAAGGTGGTTTTTTGTACGTAGGAAGATGAAAAGTTTCGAAAAGACTCGGAACCCGACTTTCCAAGTGTTACACGCCGCTTTTTTCCGGGCAAAAACATCTCCCTTTATCTTGTGATCCTGTTGTATTCCTGCGGTACCACCCGGTACCACCAACTAAAACAAGTTGAGTGTAGCACTCTCTCGATTATAATGTTTTTTTGTCGTGGTTTTGCTGCGTAGTGTTGAGCATGGCTGCTTTTCGTTCGTCTTGTCTTAGTAATTTCATCAGACTTGTGATGATCTTATTCACTATGTCCCAGTTGTCTTTTGAGCTCAGCATAAATTGCATGAGGCTATGCGGTGTGATTGACTCTCCCATATGTTGCTCAATAAGTTTTCGTCAAATGATGATTGACTTCACCATGTTTCCGTGATGTCTATGCTTTTATGTCAGGGATCATCACAAAGGTCCATCGTCCATTGGTGGAAGCTTTTCATTTTTCTTGCCCTTCTATATGACTGTCTAGGATGAAGTCTTCATGTGTTCGTCGGTCACTATCATTTTGTGTTGCTAAACGCAGATCCGATACCTCTTTTGCTGCGATATCGAACGGCATCCTATTCGCAATAACATTTATAGCCTCATGAGACACCGTGCAAAAAGCACAGCAAATGCGCAACGATGTCAGTCTATAAGACGTTTTGATAGGTTGTAACGACGGACTATTTTCAATTTTACTCTAAAATAATAGTATTCATATTTAAAGAAATTCGCTAATAATTTATTAATTTATTTCTCTTCAATTGTAATAAGCGTAGGGACGTTTGTTTTTACTACTGTGCAATTAAACATTTATTTTGTTGACGGTTTAGCTACGTCACTCAATGTCAATTACACTAGTTTACAAATTTTGAACTTTTTTTGTCTCCCTGAATAAAACTCAACTTTTCTTATGGATTTGGACCTCCTGAACACGAATATCATATTCATTTTTTTGGTTAGCTCTTGTTTTTGAGATATTCACGAAAAACCAATTTTTTCGGTGATCAAAAATGTTGTTTCGGTTTTTGGATCTCATATTTTACAAAATAAACAAATTAAATATACTAATAAAACAAATGCATAGTAAATATGCCAACAAACATTTTGAGTTATATTTTGTAAAAATCCGTTAAGGATTCTGGAAGTAACAGTTGAAAAAATACGAAAAATTCACTTTTTTTTTAAATTTTTCCATTTTCAACACCATAAATTTTGAACAAATAAAGACACTAACTTTTTTTAATTTCTTGGAGCCTATAGTAGCTTCAATTTTCTTTCTTTTAAGGTAAAAGATACGAATATTGGTGCAGCTTGCACCAAGTTATTCAAGTTTTTCCAAAGAAAGTCAAAACTCAAAATTTGGAAAAAAAATTTAACTATAAGAATAATTTAAACTCTGCAACATAATTGATTTATATATAGGTTGTTTTCGTATTAGATCTAGCTCCTCCTACTTCGGGATTATTTTAGTAGTTGGAAAATATCAGTTAGTTGATTATGAAATGTCTTTTTTTGACAAAAGTTGTATTTTATTTGTATATGATTTTTCTCGAAATTGAGATTTTTTTTGTGAAATTTTTTGGCATGATCTAGCTTCTTCCACCTCGGACTTATTTTAGGAGTTGGAAAATATCAGTTAGTTGATTATGAAATGTCTTTTTTTTACAAAAGTTGCATTTTATTTTTATATGATTTTTCTCGAAATTGAGTTTTTTTGTGAAGTTTTTTAACATGATCTAGCTCCTCACACCTCGAACTTATTTTAGGAGTTGACAAATATCAGTTAGTTGATTATGAAATGTCTTTTTTGGACAAAAGATGTATTTTATTTTTATATGGTTTTTCTCGAAATTGAGATTTTTTTGTGAAGTTTTTTGACATGATCTAGCTCCTCCCACCTCGGATTTATTTTAGGAGTTGGAAAATATCAGTTAGTAATGAAGATAGGCAGTTCTTATAAATGGGGTGATTATTTTAGCAGTATGTATTATGTTACTTCCACAAATTAAACAAAATGAATTTGGGCTATTTTTACACTTGAAACTTCTTGACGACGCCATTTAAATAAACTTGACCTTACACTTTACTAACAATTTATGTTCCTTTGCTTATAGCTGCCTATCACTATTGATTTATTGATTTTTAAAAACAATACACTATTTAAAATTTATATTTGTAATATTTTTTCGTTTTTAATCAATATTTTCACTTGAATGTTTGGAATTAAATTTATCCTCAGAGAGATTATATTTGCAACTACTCATACGACAACTATCTACTTAAAAAGAAATTAAACTAATTAAACAAAAGTTGGCAAAACCGAAAAACTATTAAAAAGGAGAAGTAATTGCTTTCTTAAATTAAACTTAAAATGATCATAAACGTAAAGAGTAACACAAGGTGGGCGGTGATAGAAAAAAATTTACATTATCAAAAAACCAAAAACAGAAAAGAAACAAACCTTACAGGTATTAATAGACATAAATAGGGGCTTAACTTTAGGGTGCTTGAACTAACTTAAATAGTTCTGATGTTATGATGTTTTGCCTCTCCTCACAATTCATTATCTTTTGTTTATATTTTTCTATATACGTCTCATATCGATCCAATTCCCAACTTCGAAAACAAAAATGGAAATTATACTTTACTATTTTAAAATAATTCTTTACTGATGTTTGAGAACGACTGAACATTTAAAATTATTATTTATGGCACAATAAATTAAGTAAAAAAATATTTTTCCCAAATTTTGAGTTTTGACTTTTTTTGGAAAAACTTGAATAACTTGGTGCAAGCTGCACCAATATTCGTATCTTTTAGCTTAAAAGAAAGAAAATTGAAGCTACTATAGGTTCCAAGAAACTAAAAAAAATTAGTGTCTTTATTTGTTCAAAATTTATGGTGTTGAAAATGGAAAAATTTAAAAAAACGTGAATTTTTTCAACTTTTTACGACTGTAACTTCCAGAATCCTTAACGGATTTTTACAAAATATAACTCAAAATGTTTGTTGGCATGTTTACTATGCATTTGTTTTATTAGTATATTTAATTTGTTTGTTTTGTAAAATATGAGACCCAAAAACCGAAACAACATTTTTGATCACCAAAAAATTTGGTTTTTCGTGAATATCTCAAAAACAAGAGCTAACCAAAAAAATGAATATGATATTCATGTTCAGGAGGTCCAAATCTATAAGAAAAGTTGGGTTTTATTTCGGGAGATTTTTCTTGTAAAGTAGTGTTATTAGTACATGTTTTCCAGAAATGATTTTTTAATTTGTAAAAAGTAGAATTGTTATCTGTAGTGGACAGAATTGTTTATTAAGATACTGGAAAGAGAAACAGGAAACCTAAACTGTCTGTATATAAGCGATCAATTTGTTTTGATCGGGAATTATTATGCAAATTTAAATCAAAAGATTATTATATAAATTTTAACCAAGATGTTAACTTGGGCCACTAGTTTTTAGTTTTGTTAGTTAAATATTAATTATTGTCAACAAAAAAGGATATACTACCAAATTAATAAATATATGGGATAAATAAATTTAAATTAATACAAAAATGTAAATTCTAATTGTGTAAAATATATTTCTTTTCTATAATTTTACATTGGAGTCAAATTCAGATGATTGTATAGTGATGAGCAGATGGGTTCTGAAACATCGGGTTTGTGAATAAATAAAACTCATTTATGTATATATTGATGAAGATGATGAAAATTTATTGAAATAAATTGATTGATAATTAGGCGATAATGTGCAACCGAGTGGTCTGAGTGGATAGTGTTGATATTATTATTATGTATATAACTGAACGGAAGAAATGTATGTAATATGGTAGACAAATATGTACTGGAGGATATATTAGGAAATGAATTGTATGAAAAAAAAGAAGTATTTAATTCGGGAATGCTGAGCAGAATTGTGACGATGTAAGAAAAAGGGGAGAGTTATATAAACATTTTAACACAGTACTAGAGTTGGATCATCCATCATATACTGCATTACTGTAAGCACTTTTTGATTTAATTTATATAATTTTTGTGTTTTAGTTCTTTTTTTTGTATTAATTATTTAGTTTTTGTTATATTCAGTATATAATATAATTTTTTTATTCTGTGATTCATAAATAAGAGATTTGCAAGTCTAATTTGTTTAAATTAAATTCAGTTTTCCGGTTTAATATTACAGTTTGGTTTTACAAAGTCCAATTTTCTCTACAAGGTCTAACATAAGATGGCGTTTTCACCGCAGAGGTCCATATGGATGCCGCATACATCAATATTGATGTGCTAATGCTACCGAGAAGCTTTTTGATCGGTTGTCTAGCGCCGCTAGTGTTTGGCATAAGCCTTGCAAGAGCAGCCTCCACTCGTTTGGCTTTGTCACCAGTGTACATCAGGTGGTCTTTAAAGTTGAGTCTGTGGTCTAGAACGACTCCATGATACTTCAAGTGCTGGCCAGATGTTATGATCTGTCCACCAACCATAGATATCGATACTTTCCACCACTTTTCTGCTACTCATCAGTACGAATTCCATTTTGTGATCGGCCAACTCTAGTCCTGTGTTGTTCAGCCATTCTATAACGCTTGTCATGGTCTGGTTACAGTTGCTAATAATGTCCGTGAGGTTCTTGGCTACAAAAACTATGGCAATGTCATCTGGATAGCCGATAATTGTTGTTTGTTCCGGCACACATACTCTGAGAACACCATCGTACATGATGTTCCATAACAGTGCTCCAAGGACCGATCCTTGGGACACTTCTTCTGTTATATTGTACTTCTTAGGACCTGCTTCGATATAATAGAGTAGCTTTCTTTCTTTAATAAGGTACGTGCAGTTCGTCTAGGGCTCTCAGGATTTGGTTTCAGTTGGGTGATTTAAAAGCATTTTTAACATCAAGAGCGAAAACCATAATATTGTTTTTCAGCCTCTAGCCATCTTTTACCACTCAATTCTTTATGCGCTATCTTACATACTGCAGAGATTGCATCAATGGTATAGCGTTTCTTTCTGAAACCAAACTGCCGGACAAAAAAGCCCCACTCGCCTTCAGTATGTTGTTCAAGTCGAGAACTAATAATTATTTAAGATCTTTCCAGTTGTGTCCAGCATGCACAATGGGCGGTAGGACGAGGCTTCTTCTGGTGCTTGTCACCTTTTGGTATAAGCACAAGGCATTGACGCTTTCATTCCTCAGGAAATATCCCTTCTCTCAGGCACGCAGTGTAGATATTTTCGAATATCAACGGTTTCTTCTTTATCGCTGTTTTTAAAACGACATTTAGGATGCCGTTTAGACCTGGCATCCTATTAACGAATAATCTGAGCAACGCGTTTAGGACCTCTTCGGTGGTGACAGTCGAAATTGAGTTATTTTCGATTTAGAGTTCACGAGGTAGGGAGAAGTCACCATGGTGTGGAAAAGGCCAGACACAATTTCCGCCATTATATCTGGGCACACTGGTGCAGCTGATTGAACACCCTTTAGTTTAGTGAATACCTCATGGGTTATTCTGAACTCCATCAAGACTTACTATTAGCAATTGCTTTCCGCTTTTCCCATAAACCACTTAGGAACTGCTCATAGCATCTCCGTGCCCAACTCTTTGATTTTCCACCCATTTTGCTGCGCCTTCCACTTGACTTGGCGCCGTTCAAACCTATGTGTGGTTGGGTTTAAAATATAATAGCACGATGGTCACTATGCTTATACAAGTCAGACACCCTCCATTATGGTGCTCTCGAGTGTTCCACTTGCAAAAGTGATATCGATAATTGGACCTGCTTCTCTTCTATTAAATGTCTCCGTGGTACCATGGTTGAGCAGTACCAGATCAAGTCTGGCAAATGCCACAAGTATTACCCTACCTCTAGGGTTAGTACATTTACTTCCCCATTCAACGGTCCCAGCTTTAAAATCACCCGCAATTTCGGTGGGTGACTTACCTCTGACGCCTGCTATTAGTCGATCAGCTCTCTGAAGTTTTTCTCAAAATTCGTCCAGTGAGGTGCTAGGAGGAATGTAGCAGCTTTAGAAGAGACACCTTTGATTTCTCGTGCTGACGACTAGATCTGCGTTCAAAAGGAAAAGCATTAAAGCTATGTAACGCGACAAGAATTATTTTGTTAATGGCATTCGCCAAGTCCGCTCAATATATGTTAATTGTGTTTGTTTCAAATCATTTTTTAATCTAATATTTTTATCAATTAAATTCTCTTTATTGTTCAATCGATCTTTTTTTAAATCAAATGTAACTTTTTTTCATTATAAAATTAACGATTTTTTTTCTGTTGACCATAATAAAATTTATCTTATTTTATATTTTTGTTCAAGTAAATCAAAGTTCTGTTTATTTATTAAATTTAATTAAAAAAAAATGAAGAAAAAAGAATTCTAAATAAAACAGTTGTATATTTTTTTTATAGAAATTTGAAATATTTGGAATGTTAAAACTAGCCTTTAAGAAAATAAATTATGTTAAGTAAAATCATGTTAAGTATATATATATAACTACAGGATAAAGAAAATTAACCAGGGAAATGATAAAATGAATTGAACTCAAAACGATTGTACGTTAGAAATTGAATGAAGCTATAATACAAGTCACAGGACAAAAGAAGAAGAATATGACGGATTCTAAGGAATTTTGGGCCTCTCAAATGCCATAAGTTTGAACATTTTGATCCATCATCAAATATTAAAACAAAATTATCAATTTAAAATTATGATGGATAAAACATATGCCTTAATCTCCAAGATATAAGGCAGTGCAACCAACTAGACCATGTAGATATGTATATTGGAGACAATTTTTTTTGGAGAACAAAATTTATTAATTTGGGAAGGATGGAAATGAAAAATATTGAAAAAGTCTATTCAGTTTTGGTGCTCAACAGCAGCACATCTATAAGAAGAAAAAAATAAAATAATATTTAAAAGCTTTTGCTGCAGCTTAGATGTTGATGTTCAACCAATTTAGAAGTTGGGATTTTTATTGAAAAATTTGGAAAAACAGCAAAAATTTGAGTATTACGTTATTATTATATTATCATTTTATTACTTTGTTTTTGTTTAAATTAAAAAATAATTTTATTGAAATTTCTTTACATTACTGTAAGTGGTTGAAATTGAAGAAAAAAAGTTTATAAAAAAATAAATATGTATTATAACGTTTAATGTTTGTGTTTTTGATCTATGATTTAATAGTTTTTTTTCTTGTATATTAAATAGTGTCTTTCGTGTTAAATAGGGGTGTATTTTGTGTGTTGTGATTTTTTTTTTTTAGAAAAAGAATTGAACTGCTTTTTCAAAGACCATATGTGGCAAGGGCCCGTCCCACACATTTATAAAAAAATTTAGCGCTGTGCCGTATAGAAAAGGTTATATATTTGGCATCCCATTGCGGGGACACATCCAGAAAAAACTCCAGCTTTGTCAGGTATGGTCAGGTAAAATAGTAGTCAGATAAAACAGCTCTTTTCATTTTCTTTAGTTTTTATGTTTTTTTGTGTTGTAAAGAAAACTATTAGTACAGTTATACTTGTGTTTATAGTTATTGGTTTATTGGTTTTTTTTTGTAAAACATGTTATTTGTGAAGTTTATATGCGAACAGTGAATTTTGGGTACACGTTATACTAATTATTAATTTATATTTTTTAGGTTAAGGTGCAAGTAATTTTGTGTTTTTTTTGCAGTAAAGTTGATTCGGTGTTCAGTTAGTATTTATTATAAGCTACAGTGATTTTTTTCTGTAAAGTTATATATAAAGTTCTGTTATAGAATAATTTGCATGTCAGTGTTATTTATTCTTTTTAAAAAAAAAATACAAAGATTATTCTAGAAAAAGCATGCTTTCGAATAAAGTACAGTGAATTGTAGTTATGGTGTATAGTAAATTGTTGTTATTACAAAGTGTTTATTAACAAGTTTATAGGGTAGCATTTGTGTTGTATTTGTGTTTATTAATTTTAAGTTTTGTGAAAAATTGTGAAATACTTGTGTACAAGAAAATAAAAAATTAGAGAATAAATTAAATTGATTACAAGAATTATAAAAAAATAAAACAAGGAGGATAGAATATGAGGACACGTTTCTAATACTGGTTGTCATGTTATACATTAAATTGCTGTAAATTAAGGAAATTGCTGTAAATTAAGGTATTATTTATATATTAATTGGTATATACATTTTGTTAAATCTCTTTAATTTCGACGATTTATTTAGCATTTATAATTGTTTGAAAATTTATTGGAAAATTTCTAATTTAGGCATTAAAATTGGTAACACATTTTTAGGCGACATTTTAGCTAAGCGAAAAAAAAATATTTTTTTGTTGATTATTAAATATTTAAAAACTTGAGTAAATAAATATATAAATATTACTTTGGCTTTATTTTTTCAATTCTTGTGTTATATGTACATATGTGTTTGTACGTCATATGTTAATTACCTTCGTTCAATATATATTATTTAAATCTTCTGATGTATGTAGTAATTCATTTGTTGTGAACAGCTTTATTTGTTGTGAACATTTATTCGCTCTTCTTGCTGGTTTTTGCGATTTGTTTTCAGGTTTTTCTTATATTTGGAACTTTTTAATCATATGCTGGTAAATTTATTTAAAAAAAATTTATATTCGTGAAACTTATTCGTATATCTGGTGCAAGCGATTTAATTATATTAAATTTAAGTGATAAAGTTTTGGACATATTATAGAAAAAACTTAGATCTTTCTGTTTCTTTTTGTTAATCGATATTTGGTACTATACATACTACGTGGATTTAATAGTTTTTAATTTTAAAACGAAATCATGGAACGAGATGAACAGTGCGTTTACGAGCCTATGCACTTAAGCGAAGAAGAACGGAGACATGAACTCTGCATCAGAGGTGTAGAGGGTTTGGGAACAATAAGGAGTGAAACGGCGGCACTAAGAAACGCTTTAGCGAAAGAAGGCAAAACCGCGGCAATATTTCCACTCCTTCAAATTAACAGTCCTACAGAAGAAATCGAGAACGCGCGTACGGTACTAACAATGCTGACAGACGAGTTTGTACTCGCCGAAAAAAAGAAAGATACGGTACTTTTAGATATAATTCGATCTAGAACAGGTCTATGGATTAATAGGCTACGTAGAGTAAAGGATGATACGCTTGTTGGATATAAAGAAATTTTAGACGGTCTTGAACACTTGTTAAAACAAACAAAGTGTTTAGTACAGGAAGAATCAAACAGTCCTATTGATATTAGAAGATTTTCTGCAGTATCAAGTCTAAGCATACAAACGTCAATCGAACGTGAGAAAAACAACCAGGTTTCGCAAAACATAGAAGATCAGTTAGACCGGATGAACATCGACAGAGGTAGAGGAAGACTTTCTTCCAATAATCTTAATGTATCATTTCTTAATCCCAACCATCGTTCTGAGGACCATTTCAATGAAAATTTAATACCCAATTTTAGAAATACATCGAAAAACAACTTTCTCATTCCGGATGATGAACAGCAACCAAATACAAACAACAACCAGTTAGGTCCAAAGCATCAAATTCAGCAATTGCAAGGGCATACTTCTGGAGGAACTAAAAACATCTTCAAATGGGATATACGATTCAGTGGGGATGGACAAGGATTATCTCTTAACGAATTCTTAACAAGAGTTGAGATATACGCTCGTGGTGAATCGGTTGGTGAGAATTTTCTTTTGGCAAACATACACTTTCTGTTAAAAAATAAAGCAGAAAAATGGTATTGGAGTAGCGCGGATTCGTTTCACAGTTGGACAGCATTTGTTGGCAGTATTAAAACGGAATTTCTCCCACGTCATTACGATTTTCTTTTAAAAGAGGAAATTCTCAACCGTCTACAAGGGCGTACAGAACCTTTTGCGAACTTTATTACAGACTTAAAAATTTTATTTAGTAGAGCACACCCTGCGTTGGATGAAGATTTTAAGGTCTACGTGATTCAAAAAAATATGTTGCCACAATACAGTTACAAATTGGCGATGACGGATGTGACAACTTTAGAAGGTATTATTCAATTGTGTAAAAGAATGGATGAAGTTAAACTATTAGCAGATCGACGCTTGTATATGATGCAACTGCCACCATCTTCAATGGTAGAACCTTCATATTCAAGACATATGAGTGCACAGGATCAATATAAACGCCCAGTGCGATATCCAAACGTGAATTGTGTAAAACCAAATTATAGAATCCAATCTGGACAATGGGAAAATTGCAGATCTCCATTACCATACAATCTGCACCATGATCAGCAGAATGAAGCGTTTAGTCAACGGGGATTTGAATATCAAAAACCTATTCAAGAACGTGCAGTAATTGAAGATGACGATGCCAGGAACAATTGTATATGTGCAATAGGACACCATGCAGGTAGAGAGTTTCGCAATTTAAGGAAAGACCAGTCTGAACTAAAAGAGAGAACAAGATTAGGAATAACAGCAAAGGACTGCTTGAAGCATATAGATTTTCGATCACGAAGGAAAAATACGTTTAACCAACCTCAGCAGATCCAACGTCACTGTGAAGAAAAAGATGTGTCGGGAAACGGAGTTATGGAAGAACGAAACAACGATGCCATCGATCTTCCAATACACATAAGGCATCAGAGAAACCCGAACCCATCAAACCAACCGAAGTAAGAAGTTCTGAACTACAAATTATGTCTTCAAATATTAATTTACAAAAAGATCGTAGACCGTATTTGAAAGTTGATATTTTGGGATATGAACTTAAAGGACTTATGGACTCAGGAGCTAGTTGTACCATCCTTGGACTTGGTGGACTAGAACTTCTGAAAAAACTAAATTTAACGGGTCAACCGATCTCCACAGCAATCAAAACAGTGGATGGAACAATTCATCCAGTTGTAAGTATTGTCGACATTCCATTCAAAACATTAAATATGGTTAGGGTTGTACCAACGTACATCATTCCGTCGCTTCCGAAAACTTTAATTTTAGGCATCGACTTTTGGGAACATTTCGGCCTCAGACAAAAACTCTGCAATTTGGTATTAGATTGTAGTGCTTTGGAACATCACGAAAACGAAGAACGAGCTCCATTAGATTCAATTCAAGTTAAGTACCTGGAAGCTGCAATCCAAAAATTTAAAGTTTCAAAAGAAGGAGAAATAGGATGCACCAATTTATTTACACATACAATAGATACAGGAAATGCAAAACCGGTTGTTAAACGGCCATATCCATTATCACCTTACTTACAAAAAGAAGTTGATGCTGAACTCGATAGGATACTCGGACTAGGTGTAATAGAAGCTGCTCAAAGTGAGTGGGCCAATCCGATGGTATGCGTTCGTAAGGCAACAGGCAAAATCAGGCTTTGTCTGGATGCGCGTGCTTTGAATCAGGTAACGGTAAAGGATGCTTATCCACTTCCGCATATTGGAGGAATTTTGGGACAGATTAGAAGCTCGAAGTATATGTCGGCCATTGATTTATCAGATGCCTTTTGGCAGGTACCACTAGATCCGTCTTCACGTCCAAAAACAGCGTTCATAGTGCCAGGAAGAGGCCACTTTATGTTTAAACGGATGCCTTCTGGCTTATGCAATAGTGCGCAAACTATGTGTCGTGTGTTAGAAAAGTGTTTGGGACACAATTTAGAGCCAGAAGTATTCGTCTATATTGACGACATAATCATAACATCAAGTACGTTTGAACGACATTTATTTCTATTAGAGGAAGTAGCAAAAAAACTAAAAGCCGCCAATTTGTCAATAAGTCTTGAAAAATCGAAATTCTGTGTTAAAGAACTTCGATATTTAGGGTATATTTTAGATGAAAATGGACTAGCACCTGAACCTGAGAAAATTTCGCCCATATTGAATATACCACATCCAAAAAATATCAAAGATGTTAGACGTTTACTGGGAATGGCGAATTGGTATCGTCGATTTATTAAGAATTTTTCCACCGTCACAGCACCAATTAGTGACTTATTAAAAAAAGGACAAACAAAATTTGTATGGACAGAAGAAGCGCAAGCCTCTTTATTGAAGCTAAAGACTGCACTTGTATCAGCGCCAGTGTTAAAAACGCCAGATTATGAACAGCCATTTACTATTCAATGTGATGCTTCTGAGCTTGGAATGGGTGCTATTTTGACGCAAGGGGAAGGGGATAACGCAGGAGTAATAGCATACTATTCTGAAAAATTAAGTCCAACCGAACGAAAATATTCAGCAACGGAAAGAGAATGCTTAGCTGTGGTAAGATCAATATATAAATTCCGGTCCTATATTGAAGGAACCAAGTTTACAGTTATTACAGATCATGCTTCACTGCGGTGGCTCATTAACCTAAAGGATCCGACGTCTAAGCTTGCGCGATGGGCATTAAAATTACAAGAATTCGAATTTGAGATAAAACATCGGAAAGGAAAACTAAATGTCGTGGCAGATGCGTTATCAAGACTAATGGAGGTGAATGAAGTTAACCAAGAAGAGAAAGATGAAGATTATACAGCTCTAAAAACTAAGGTATTACAGAATCCGGAGAAATATCCAAATTTTTCAGTTAAAGATGATCTTCTGTTTAAAATATGTAACAAAAATACAAAAAAATTGAATTATAGTGCAGAATGGCTATGTTACGTTCCTAAGAATCAGCGAAACCAACTTCTCCATGTGTATCACGACAGTCCGTTGGGAGCACATCTGGGTGTTTCGAAAACGTACAAAAAGATTAAACAGAAACATTACTGGCCAAACATGTATCGGCAAATAAAAGAGTACGTGAATAAATGTAGCGAGTGTCAAACGAATAAGCATTCCAACGTTTCTTCTAAAGTACCAATGGGTGATCAAAAAAACGTTCAAAGTCCATGGGAAATGATAGCGGTTGATTATATGGGACCGTTCCCTAGATCTAAGACGGGAAATCAGCATCTTTTAGTTATATTAGATGTCTTTAGTAAGTTTTGTATCCTAAAACCAGTGAGAAGAGCTGAAGTGAAGTCACTTATGCAAATTCTCGAAAATGAAATTTTTCTCGTATTTGGGGTACCAAACGTTTTAATTTCAGATAATGAAGTACAATTCACATCAAAAGAATTCAAAAAGATGTTAAAAGAATATAGTATTAAACATTGGTTAAATGATGTATACCACCCGCAATCCAATCCAGCAGAACGCATCAATGGGGTCATTCTTTCTAGCATGAGAGCGTACATTAAAGACGATCAACGAAACTGGGATACCAACATTGCTAAAATTGCCTGTGCGATTCGAACCGCAAATCATGATTCAACAAAACATACGCCATATTTTATAAATTTTGGCAAAGAAATGGAATTGGGTAAAGATCTTACAAGGAATGTTATCTATGAGCAAGAAACCGAAGACAACAGGTTAGTAAAACTAGGTAGGGCAAGGGAGGAAGTAAGACGCAACCTTAAGGATGCATATGTCAAATATGCAAAACACTACAATCTTAGAACCAGGCCATCTGAGTTTAGTATTGGTGAAATAGTCCTTAGAAAATCCTTTAGAAAATCGAATTTGGTAGAACGGTTCAATGCAAAATTAGCTCCACAATATATAAAAGCTGTCGTAAAATCGAAACTTGGAAGCTCAATGTATGTTTTAGAAGATCTAGATGGAAAATATACCGCGAAATACCATGTGAGCAATTTAAAAAAATTTACAAGTTAAGAAAATTGTTTTAATGTGTTCTGTGTTAATCATAATAATTAAATATGATACCCTTTTAATGTGTTTTGTGCTTGTATCAATTAGTTTAGTTTTGTTGCAATGTGTTTGTGCTGTCGCATATATAACTTTTAATTTTTCTTTTTGTTAGCTAAATTAAAATTTTCAAAATTGTGTATGAATAAGCTAGTGTTAGAATATTTTGGTCGCATGTTTGCATGTTTAAAATATAAGAAAATATTTTGTAGTATTTATTTAATTTATTCTAGTTTAAGTTTTTGGGTACATGGCTTCCAATTACTGTTTGACATGTTAGTTTAGTTTTTCTGTCTTGCTTTTGCATGTTAGGTTAGTTTTTGGGTCTTGCTTTTGCAAATTAGGTTAGTTTTTGGGTCTTGCTTTTGCAAATTAGTTGTAAGATTATGGGAATTTAGTTTCCATGCATGCGGTAGGGTATTGCTTGAAAGCATTACGTTAGTCGCATAGCTTTCAAGTGAGGGCGCTATGATAGGTCTAGTGTAGTCTGGTTTTCCCATAGCGCGCTCATGAAAATAAATTAGTTATCCTACTTGTTTTTGGCATTTGTATTTGTATACAAATAAATAGGTTAAGTTTCTGGGACCAATTTGTTCCAAATCTTATTTTGGAATATGTTGCTGTTCAGTGGGCAATTCTTAAGGTGAGCGCTCGTCGCAATACTTAAGTCAAAAAACTTTTGAAAAAAACAAAAAGAATTAAAATTGTCCATCTGTTCAATTTATTTTATTTTATGGGAATGTAATATTAAGGTTTTTCGGATGCATACAATACATGTATAACATGCATTGTAAGCATAAAACACCATTCTTCAAATTATATTTGGAACATGGTGGCTGAGGGTTAGAAACATTTTTAAATAACAGCGCAAATTGCACATTCTTCAATAGTTTAGAGCCACTGCTATGTCCAGTAAATAATCTTGGTTTTCTCAGATGGGCTTTCAAGGAAGAAAAAAATGTTTCCTGCCTGATATTTAAGGTTATTGTAGATATAAGTTATGTAGTGTTTGGTGTTTTCTATATAAGCATGTTAATTTATTTAATTTATATTATTTATTAAGTTATGATCTTGTTAATTTATTGTTGTTTACAAAAAAATTTATTGGTATGGCCTAGTGTAAGTAGTATTTCTTAAATTATACTTTTTTTTGTTTGCATGTTTTTTGGGATCTATAGAAAATTTAAGGAAGCGGTATTCGAAAGTATCCACATTATTTCTGGAACTTTCGAGAGCATTTTGTTGCAACTTTTTAGTTTGGTATTATTTTGTTTGGTGTTATGCAACAAAATGCTCTCGAAAACCCAGCAATGGTGTGATGTAACGCGACAAGAATTATTTTGTTAATGGCATTCGCCAAGTCCGCTCAATATATGTTAATTGTGTTTGTTTCAAATCATTTTTTAATCTAATATTTTTATCAATTAAATTCTCTTTATTGTTCAATCGATCTTTTTTTAAATCAAATGTAACTTTTTTTCATTATAAAATTAACGATTTTTTTTCTGTTGACCATAATAAAATTTATCTTATTTTATATTTTTGTTCAAGTAAATCAAAATTCTGTTTATTTATTAAATTTAATTAAAAAAAAAAGAAGAAAAAAGAATTCTAAATAAAACAGTTGTATATTTTTTTTATAGAAATTTGAAATATTTGGAATGTTAAAACTAGCCTTTAAGAAAATAAATTATGTTAAGTAAAATCATGTTAAGTATATATATATAACTACAGGATAAAGAAAATTAACCAGGGAAATGATAAAATGAATTGAACTCAAAACGATTGTACGTTAGAAATTGAATGAAGCTATAATACAAGTCACAGGACAAAAGAAGAAGAATATGACGGATTCTAAGGAATTTTGGGCCTCTCAAATGCCATAAGTTTGAACATTTTGATCCATCATCAAATATTAAAACAAAATTATCAATTTAAAATTATGATGGATAAAACATATGCCTTAATCTCCAAGATATAAGGCAGTGCAACCAACTAGACCATGTAGATATGTATATTGGAGACAATTTTTTTTGGAGAACAAAATTTATTAATTTGGGAAGGATGGAAATGAAAAATATTGAAGAAGTCTATTCAGTTTTGGTGCTCAACAGCAGCACATCTATAAGAAGAAAAAAATAAAATAATATTTAAAAGCTTTTGCTGCAGCTTAGATGTTGATGTTCAACCAATTTAGAAGTTGGGATTTTTATTGAAAAATTTGGAAAAACAGCAAAAATTTGAGTATTACGTTATTATTATATTATCATTTTATTACTTTGTTTTTGTTTAAATTAAAAAATAATTTTATTGAAATTTCTTTACATTACTGTAAGTGGTTGAAATTGAAGAAAAAAAGTTTATAAAAAAATAAATATGTATTATAACGTTTAATGTTTGTGTTTTTGATCTATGATTTAATAGTTTTTTTTCTTGTATATTAAATAGTGTCTTTCGTGTTAAATAGGGGTGTATTTTGTGTGTTGTGATTTTTTTTTTTTAGAAAAAGAATTGAACTGTTTTTCGAAGACCATATGTGGCAAGGGCCCGTCCCACACATTAATAAACAATTTTAGCGCTGCGCCGTATAGAAAGGTTTATAGCTAGCACCTTTGCTTATCCTGTCTTCAACCCAGTTTTCATCGGCAACAGGAGTTCTATATTGTTTGCAACTCAATGCCACGTCCACTTTCTGGTCTCTAACGGTCTGTGTTCAGTAGGTTCTGTGCCGCCTCACAGTGGTTAAGATTTATCTGGATACACTTTACCATCTACTGCCTCCTATAAAATTCCCATTAAACCCTGTGGTTCACGGCAGGCAAAGAGCACATTTTGGGAGCTTTTTGCATTCTTTCGATTTATGTCCTATTCTTTTGTATCTAAAACATATCCCCGTTCGATCCACACCACTTTCACAGTGCCTTGCTACATGACCGTAATCAACGCATCTGACACAGCGTGTTGGAGTGATTCACTTACGCACTCTGCATCTTACCTATCTAATTCGGATGTTTCCAGACGTAACGAACGCATGCGCTGATCGTTCAGGGAAACTGATTATTGCCGTCTGAGTCCCGTCTTGCCTTGTCCTCAAAAATATGATTGCATTAGTTTGGATAGGCCCAATTGTAAGAAATTGGGTCTGGATTGCAATTCAAATATCTTCTCTCGTTGTTATCTCGTCTATGTCGCGACACTCTATAAGACTTTCTTGACACATTGACACACCGTTCTTTTGGTTGGATCACGCTCTGCTCTGATGTTGACTTAGGTTCTTTCAAGATCCTTCTAGCCGTTTTATTTTTTCCGTAAAGGTAGTTGAACTCTCATGTCCTCACCATATCCACTTTGGACTCTTTTTGATGTTTCATCGACGCTTGCTTTCAAGAACGGTGAAATCTGGCACACTTTGTTCACCTGTGGCATGACGCTTTGGACAACAGTGAGGTCTTTCACAGCAGATTTGTGCAAATCTTCAATTTCGTGCACAAGATTCTTAAACGTTTGGTTTATAGAACGTGTTTTCGACATCATTTTTTGCAGCTATTCAATTTTACAACTAACCACCAATAAGGTTTCTACGCCATTATTACAGACACCCTGTGTACCTCCTACTGGTATCACTAGGTTGATCGCTGGGTGTTTCGGTATAACTATCTTCGTCGTGACGTCTAAGGGTGATTCACTGACGTTGCTGTTCCTTTTCGATATACCTAAGTCCGAGCGCTCGGTAACATTTCGGGTTGCGCTTCTCGTTTTAGATGGTATAGTAGGCAAGTTTGGCACCAGTTTATAATTGTTTGCTTCCAATCCAGCGGATGTACATGGACTGTCCCTCAACGCCTAACGCTTCTTTTTAATGGTGCCCTTACCATCTTATTGCTTCTGGAAAATGCCGACTCTGGCTTCTTCAGCTTATCACTTGTCGTAGTAGGTACATCGGCCAAGTTTGCCACCACTGTATCACTGCAGTCGCTGGGTTTCGACGACTGGGAGCCTGCTTGCTCACGCCGTACAGTTGCCGGTACTGGGGTTCCTATTCCCATATATAATAGGTTTTAAATTTAAAATATTTCCCAGGAATCCCGGAATTCCCGGGATTAAAAAATTATTAATTCCCGTATCCCGGGATTCAAAAAACGGTCGGGAAATGGAAACTCTACTTAGGACCATATCTCTCTTTTTTATATTTTTGTGATATTCAGTGATAGTATTTCTCGTAGTTTACGATAGTTTCGTATCTCGAGCTTACACCGTTCTAGGTTGCAATACATTTTTCTTGCAATGACTGAAAATAAATTTCTCTCACAAATGAAAACTAATTTGGTTGTTTAAACCAAAAAAAACTTGTCCCTGTAAGTAAAAAAATTGCTACCAATTAAAGATGACTGTTCACGCATTATCGTGAATTGTTAAATAGTTTACCTGAAAAATCAAAATATTTTAAATTAGGATCAAAACAAAACCAATTAAAGATTTATAAAATTATGCAAAACATTACCAAAACAATCCTTTTGAAATGTCAACGAAACTTTCAATTTTGAATTGACGTGTTCGGTATATTTTGATCATTCATTCGATATTTTCAATTTTCACATTGAATTTATGTGTTCGTTATTCTATATTATTAATTCGATAGTTTCGAGATCGTTGGTAAACTTGACAGCTGTGATTTGTAGAGTTTTGGCTTTCTATAAAATGGACTGTTTTTGGTAGTTTTGCTCTCTTATTTCTTACGAATTTATATCTGAATAGTATAGTCAGTAAAAAGTGTTTTTGTGTTATATCATGTAGTTGGTTGAGTATGAGCTAAGCTCTCTCTTTGTTATTTTTAAGTGAATTTTAAATATTTTGTATTCCCATGTGTTAAAATTAGTAATTGTAAAATTAATAAATGAAGTTTTTATAAAGTTGTGTGCATCAGGTCAGTTGTTTTAATGTATATAAATTAACCAAATAGTTTTTTCTTGTTTCTCTGACAAATATTCGTCGAGTGTGCATGCAGTAAAAAAAACCTCGTATAAGTTTCATCGATTGGAACGGGTGATGTGTCCATGATATTTTCATTTCATATGTACATAACCTCAACTATTATATGATCTGATGTTTTCGTCATTACTTCAGTGAATCATCGCAATTACATAACTTCAAATATTATATGAGCTGATATTTTCATCATTGCATCGTTCATGTCATATGTACATGATTTCAACTATTATATGATCTGATATTTTCGTCATTACTTCAATCAATCATCTCATATGTGCAAGATTTCAACTATTAAATGAGTCTGATATTTTCGTCATTGCTTCAGTTAGTCATCGCATTTACATGGTTTCAAATATTATATGAGCTGATATTTTCATCATTGCATAGTTCATCTCATATGTACATAATCTCAACTATTATATGATCTGATATTTTCGTCGTTGCTTCAGTTAGTCATCGCATTTACATAACTTCAAATATTATATGAGCTGATATTTTCATCATTGCATAGTTCATCTCATATGTACATAATCTCAACTATTATATGATCTGATGTTTTCGTCATTACTTCAGTGAATCATCGCAATTACATAACTCCAAATATTATATGAGCTGATATTTTCATCATTGCATAGTTCATGTCATATGTACATAACTTCAACTATTATATGAGCTGATATTTTCATCGTTGCATAGTTCATCTCATATGTACATAATCTCAACTATTATATGATCTGATATTTTCGTCATTACTTCAGTGAATCATCGCAATTACATAACTTCAAATATTAAACGAGCTGATATTTTCATTTCATATGTGCATAACTTCAACTATTATATGAGCTGATATTTTCATCATTGCATCGTTCATCTCATACGTACATAATCTCAACTATTATATGATCTGATATTTTCGTCATTACTTCTGTTAATCATCTCGTTTGCATAACTTCAATTATTATATGAGCTGAGATATTTTCATCATTGCATCATTCATCTCACTTACATAATTTCAACTATTATATGAGCTGAGACATTTTCGTCATTGCTTCAATCAAAACATCTCATATGTACATGATTTTCAACTATTATATGAGTCGATATTAGTCTCTGTATTTCTCTGGGTCTCACATTACCTTGATATTTGCATCACGGTGTTGGAAGTTGATGTGCCAACCAACTCACATCAAAATATATCGTCAAGAAAAAAAATACAGTCCACCTCTCATCGACGCCGCATCATTTGGTCCTTCGAGCCGGATATATACGCAGCTCGTCTCAAAATAACTTCGGAAGAAATAAGACCAACCAACGTTTTTGGATAATTTAAGGTACCATTTAGTATAATTTATAAGTAACTTAATTATTTAAATTTTCGTCAAATATCATTAACATTATGCATTTCTCTAGCATTTATATTGTCATTGTTTATTAACACGACTTGCGTGATCATATAATCGTGACTTTTTCGGGACATTCACTACTACGGGGTGTACAATATCGCTCAGTCGATTGTTTAATTGTCTATGGTGGATGACTTGTCGGATTGTTCCATTCTATTGACATATTCCGTTCTGAACAATGTTCATCCGTTTTTCTCTTCGATATTAATTTTCCATAGGTTAACATGCCGGATTCCCCTGACGTAGACCTCTTGAAAAAAACAACGTCGTACAAAATCTCGTCATACCTGAATGGAATTTGAATTCCAAAATAATTTTGTTGTCATCGTTAATATTTTTAAAAAAATCTTTATACATCTCGTCGTATTCTAATGGAATTTGAATTCCAAAATAAATTTCTTATTTTCATTAATATTTTAATTCAGTTCGTCGTACTTTAATGGAATTTGAGTTCCAAATAAATTTGTTGTCGTCGCTACTATGTTGCAAATCGTCATTCATTTTTCGTCGTGCCTTATTGGAATTCGATTGTTCGTTAATAATTGGAGTCATTATTCGTTTCGTCGTACTTAGTAGAATGTGATCTCCAGATATAATTGTTGTCTTCGTTAATATGTTCAAAATCGTTATTCGTTTTTCGTCGTACCTTGTTGGAATGCGATTTTTCGTTAATAGTTGGAGTCACTATTCGTTTTCGTCGTACTTAGTAGAATGTGATTTCCAGATACAATTGTTGTCTTCGTTAATATTTTAGAAAACCGTTCTGTCGTATTTTTAAATCATTCGTCGTACCTGATTAGATTAATTGTTATTTTTAGGATTCTGTTATATTATGTATTATATTCATCGGATTCTAGTAGATTAAATAGCATATTCATCGGATGTTCCAATATTAAATTACCAATTTATTCATCGGATCATTTCAAAATCACCGTTTTTAGGTGTGGAGTAATTAATTAGTTAATCCACATCGTTCGTCAATCAACATGGAAGTTTTGATATTGTTTTGTCCAACATTCGCTGGTATTTGGATGTGTTAGCTTCATTAATTTTTCGTCGTTCTCCTTGTTGCTATCATAATTCCAACAGATGTTCACTCTTGTCTCATTCTTCGTTGCCTTGGCAGAGTGTGCCTCACAGCCCACCTTCGTCGTATAGTCGTTGAGACAAAATCAAACAAATTTCTTCAATGTGAATTAGCTCTGACCTTGCTAATAGGCATACATGCCTCATTTGTAGTAATTGGTTATTCGTCATATCTTACTAGAATTCGTTTCTCAATTTAATGTTCATCAATAGTTGTAGTCATTATTCGTTTCGTCGTACTTAGTAGAATGTGATTTCCGAATAAAATTGTTGTTCGTTTATATTTTAGATATTTTTCTCGTACGTTTCGCCGTACCCTAACACCATTGATCGTATTTTATTAGTTTGATTGTTATATTTTTAGGAACCTGTTAAATTATTTTATACCCATTAAATTCTAGTAGATTAAATACTATTCATCGCATGTTACATTATTGAATTACCAACTCATTCATCAAATCCTGTCAAATTCATCGTTATTAGATGTGAAATAATTAGTTATTCAATTCACATCGGTCATCAGTTAACATGGAAGGTTTTATATTGGTTCGTCGAACATCCGCTGGTATCTGGATGTGTTAGCTTCATTAATGTTTCGCCGTTCTCCTTGTTGCTATCATAATTCCTACAGATGTTCGCTCTTGTCTCGTTCTTCGTTACCTTGGCAGAGTGTGTCTGACAGCCCACTTTCGTCATATAGTCGTTGAGACAAAATCAAACAATTTTTCCAATGTTAACCAATGTGTCCTTGCAAAATGGCTAACATGCCTCATTTGTATTTAGTAGTATTCGTCATTAGAATTCGTTTTAATTCAATATTTGGTAGTTAATGGTTCGGTAGTATCTTAAGCCGTTATAGGTTTAATTATAATTTAATAAAATGTTTGTCTTCAGTAGGAATTAAAGTCATTAGTTATATTCACGCGTCTTTCGTCTAGTTTATGTTACAAACCGAAAATGATTTCGTTTGAATTAGAATTTTATATTTTGTCATTTCCGTCTGCCAAATTGATAATTCAGGTTGTAGCACCGAGCTTTAATCGTTGACATTTAACTTTTGCAGGCCCCCTCTATTAGCTCAAGATGCGTGCTCAAATACAACTGACAAATGGTTCATATGCATGTTCGCGTATTTCGTCTCAAAGCAGTCCAGTTGGAAATCGGTATTAACTCATCAGCTGATCCTTTTAGAGCTTGGTTTCGTCGTATGTATGGTATCACGTAACGGATTGTGATGTTTTTAAAAATTCTGCTTCCACAACATTGCCAACTTCATTGAAGCTCGTAATCTTCAGCATATCCAACAAGCAGCATTCATGTGGTCACAGAGTGTGTCCGACAACCCAATTTCGTTGTACAATCGTTGTGTCATTTTAAATTGAGCCTATTGTCATTTCCATTAACCCAGCTGAATCCATTCTGAAACGCTCAGTAGCACGAATCAGCGTAATCTCACATCTTGATGTTGAAGATTTGCAGCAGTTTGTTGTATCAAGTAATTACAAACTAGTGGTGGTTTATATTTCACTAATTAATATTTGCAATCGTCCACGTAACTCAAGCAACAATGTTCTGCGACCAGTCTGTTCAGTCTGACAAGTCACTCACCTCGACTACAGTGATCCCTGAATATTCATACACTTAAAATTTACTTTAGTTGCTGTCCGTAACTGGTTTTAAGGGATTACGTAATTGCAACCATGTCGCAGCCTGGACCGTTTCATTTTGTTAAAGTAAATACTTTAAGGTCGCCAGTATGTTCACGCATTATCGTGAATTGTTAAATAGTTTACCTGAAAAATCAAAATATTTTAAATTAGGATCAAAACAAAACCAATTAAAGATTTATAAAATTATGCAAAACATTACCAAAACAATCCTTTTGAAATGTCAACGAAACTTTCAATTTTGAATTGACGTGTTCGGTATATTTTGATCATTCATTCGATATTTTCAATTTTCACATTGAATTTATGTGTTCGTTATTCTATATTATTAATTCGATAGTTTCGAGATCGTTGGTAAACTTGACAGCTGTGATTTGTAGAGTTTTGGCTTTCTATAAAATGGACTGTTTTTGGTAGTTTTGCTCTCTTATTTCTTACGAATTTATATCTGAATAGTATAGTCAGTAAAAAGTGTTTTTGTGTTATATCATGTAGTTGGTTGAGTATGAGCTAAGCTCTCTCTTTGTTATTTTTAAGTGAATTTTAAATATTTTGTATTCCCATGTGTTAAAATTAGTAATTGTAAAATTAATAAATGAAGTTTTTATAAAGTTGTGTGCATCAGGTCAGTTGTTTTAATGTATATAAATTAACCAAATAGTTTTTTCTTGTTTCTCTGACAAATATTCGTCGAGTGTGCATGCAGTAAAAAAAACCTCGTATAAGTTTCATCGATTGGAACGGGTGATGTGTCCATGATATTTTCATTTCATATGTACATAACCTCAACTATTATATGATCTGATGTTTTCGTCATTACTTCAGTGAATCATCGCAATTACATAACTTCAAATATTATATGAGCTGATATTTTCATCATTGCATCGTTCATGTCATATGTACATGATTTCAACTATTATATGATCTGATATTTTCGTCATTACTTCAATCAATCATCTCATATGTGCAAGATTTCAACTATTAAATGAGTCTGATATTTTCGTCATTGCTTCAGTTAGTCATCGCATTTACATGGTTTCAAATATTATATGAGCTGATATTTTCATCATTGCATAGTTCATCTCATATGTACATAATCTCAACTATTATATGATCTGATATTTTCGTCGTTGCTTCAGTTAGTCATCGCATTTACATAACTTCAAATATTATATGAGCTGATATTTTCATCATTGCATAGTTCATCTCATATGTACATAATCTCAACTATTATATGATCTGATGTTTTCGTCATTACTTCAGTGAATCATCGCAATTACATAACTCCAAATATTATATGAGCTGATATTTTCATCATTGCATAGTTCATGTCATATGTACATAACTTCAACTATTATATGAGCTGATATTTTCATCGTTGCATAGTTCATCTCATATGTACATAATCTCAACTATTATATGATCTGATATTTTCGTCATTACTTCAGTGAATCATCGCAATTACATAACTTCAAATATTAAACGAGCTGATATTTTCATTTCATATGTGCATAACTTCAACTATTATATGAGCTGATATTTTCATCATTGCATCGTTCATCTCATACGTACATAATCTCAACTATTATATGATCTGATATTTTCGTCATTACTTCTGTTAATCATCTCGTTTGCATAACTTCAATTATTATATGAGCTGAGATATTTTCATCATTGCATCATTCATCTCACTTACATAATTTCAACTATTATATGAGCTGAGACATTTTCGTCATTGCTTCAATCAAAACATCTCATATGTACATGATTTTCAACTATTATATGAGTCGATATTAGTCTCTGTATTTCTCTGGGTCTCACATTACCTTGATATTTGCATCACGGTGTTGGAAGTTGATGTGCCAACCAACTCACATCAAAATATATCGTCAAGAAAAAAAATACAGTCCACCTCTCATCGACGCCGCATCAATGACAAACGCACGAATCATGTAAAAATAAATACGTAATGACAATTTATAAGGTAGATTATAAGGTGGAAATTTATAAAAAAATAACAAAAAAATTAAAATGGTGGTTATTGAATAAAAATATTAGAGGGTGGACAAAAAATAGAGTGTGTAGTCTGACCTAAAAGCATATTTTTTTACTTAACGGGTACGAGTTACTAAGACGGGTACGAGAAGTCATTTCTATTCTTCTTACACATATGATTATTTTACATATATTTCATAAAGGTCACCCACCCTGAGTGAGCTTACTCTCTTGGCGAGTATAGAAGTGGGCGAGTAAGACGATAGAGTCGGTAGTGTCGCTAACAAACCAACTACCTAGTGAGCTTAAACCATGTGTTTTAGACCAATTGTAATTTTTTCTTTTATCTGCAGAAGACTCACAAGTCACAGCTATTTAGCTCTAGCAGCTGTGGTTAAACACGTCTAGTTTACTAGCTAGCAAGCCTACGCAATCAAGTAAACTTACCATGTTTTCAACCTTTTTGTTTTATAGTACCAGATCTTCATTAACATCATATCTTCAAAGAAAACACACCACCTAATATTTAATACAAAATAAATATTAAAATTTAACTTTATATTTGTATATAGGTCAATGCTCAAGTTGTTCTGGGAAAATCTACGTATTTTGTTTACGTTTGTTATTTCTTTCATTTACTTTCCTTATCAAGGTAACGTTTAAAATTTTCTTATCAATCGATAAATTTATTTTAAATGTGTTTTGTAATTTTATGTATTCTTACAAAGTCACTTAAAATTAATTCTTATCACACCGAAATGATGTGAATAGAAAACCACTCAAGGTACTCCAAAATAATATATGTACATACTACACATTACTTGTTCTGTTTTTTATTTAAAACTTCTAAGTGATAATTATTTATTTTATATTTAATTTTCTATTTGTCTTTACGTTATTAAACAACTTTTTCTTCATAACAAAAAATTTTAAAAATAAATGACATTAAACCAACAATATAATTTATCATTTTTTATCGTATGTGAATTGAAATTTTGTAAGGAGGAATACGGGAATATCTACTATATATAATTAGACAATGGGAGTGTTATAATTCCTCATGCTTCTCCTTACATATCCACTCTGTGGATTTCAATCTGTCTGTGTGGTCCTTTTTTATTTACATAATTAATAACCAGAAACTTAAGAATAAGAAAAGATAAAAATCCCTTCAAAATAGTTTTATTGATCACAAATCACTCCTACCATCTTTGAATTTTATCTAAAATTCTATTGTTCCATTGAAAACGGTTTGTTGTATCGTTTTGTCTTTTATTTGTTTCTTTACTTGACATTATTAGAAAATATTGAGACACAATAGAAATATAATAAATAACAATAATAATACAATCAGGTAACCCTTCCTTTGATTTTGTTTTATTATGTTTTTGTTACCCGGGTCTCCTGAAAATCAAAACTATTTGAATTTACATATTTTATTGTTAGTGTTTATGTTTTGTCCTCAAAATTTTATTTTTGAATCGTTCAACAGTTTTTTGTAAAAAAATCGTCATTTTCTAGATATCTAAATCAAAATTAAACGAATATGCCGCTAACAAACCTTTGTATTACTTACAATTATTTTACTGCTGCCATCCATCAGTAATCACAAAATTTTTAATTACCACCTTATTTTCTATATATTCCTTTAGTAAGACAATATTATTTTGTAGACACAGCTTGTGCTAGCCTGTACCCAACCGATCATCATAACCATTTTTAGCGTATATACACATCTGTCAAATCGTATTTTTGTTTGTTTGTTTCAAACCGAATTTTCATCTCATAGAATTGCGTAACTTTTTCATTTTATTCAAAATTGTACAATTATTCCGAGTTATTTTTATTAATATAGAAAAAAATTCTACCAAAAATAATAGTTTCTCCCTCCATGCGGTTGTGAAAAAAGAAATGAAACAAAAATGATATATATGTTTTTGTTTTAACCAAACATAGTTTTTTTTGAAATTTCATCAATAAAAAATAAATTACTCAATAATGAAAAGGTTTGTCAACAAATTTTCATAATATACATTGAAAATAATTACATAACGTTAGAAAATATTGATTGTCCTTTATTAAATATTTTTCTTAAACAATAACTGCGGAAATAACTAAATAAATTTAAACTACTAAAATTAGCTATAAAGAACTATAAAGAACACAATTAATACTTTTTGGCATTTTAAATTCAGAATTGTTTATATTTTATAATTTAGAAAAAAGTTTGTGGTAGTAAATATAAACACTGAAAAACAAATCAAAATGGAGAAAATAGAAATAGTAGATTTTTATACAAGTGGTGAAAACGTCTCTTTTTGCGTGACTGAACGGTTTGGTAAAAAACGTTTTTACCACGCGTAGAAAACGCTATTTTTTCTACGCTTGTAAATATAAATGATAATATTTACAAATTCATCTACTAAAAACTTACAAAACGACATATCTAAATTTGACTGTGTAAAAAATAAACAAGATTGTCTAGCATTTTTACCGTGTAAAATAATGTTATTATTGTGTTCGCCTACAGATGGAATAATAACAGGCGAACACAATAATAACATTATTTTACACTGGTAAAAATGCTATACAATCTTGTTTATTTTTTACATTGTCAAATTTAGCTATGTCGTTTTGTAAGTTTTTAGTAGATGAATTTGACAACAGGACCTTACTTGAGCCCTGACAAATTTCTGCTCGGGATAGTATAACTGAAGTATAACTTAGTTTGAACTTACAAATTTAGTATTGTAAATTGTTTTTTTAATTAGGCACTTATCTCAAAGTAACTAAGTTTTTATTAATTTTGTAAACAACTGTTATTGGCGTTTTAATAAAATTGGTCCAAATTTTTAATAATTTTGGTTCAATTAAAATTAAAATATAATCAAATGTTTCTATGAACATTCTAGTGCATTCAAAAAATTTAGTTTTATCCTCCCGAAGTTGAAGATATAACTGATGAAATTCACCTTTGATTTCTCGATCTAAATTGATCTTATGTATACCACTTTTCGTTTTTAAATTTTTTAACCGTAAATAAAGACTTTCAGTTAAGAATAACTCATCTTCTGATGATGAATTCATTTTGAAAAATGACCATTAAATCGATTTTTGTGCTAGCATATAGCTTCGCGTAAAACATTACTGTGCGCAGTGAACCGCTTTGTTCCAGCGCGAAACAGCACCGCTTTGCGCACAGCACCACTCAACGCTTTCACTCTGTACGTAGCCTTAAAATGGACAACCTAAATATCCGATCAATACCATCATTTGATGTAATGACGTAATAAAAACTATTAGGCTTAAAATTATTAATGTATCAGAAGAACGTAGTCATTATACAAATAGAATACATATTTTTACTCCCAGAACGTTCAAATTTTGATACCCTTTTATAAATAATTTGAGATACGTTTTAATTCGGATGCTGCAACTCAACTGCAACAAACTAATAAATGAATTCACACTGAATTGGAATTTCTCTAAACCAATCCAAACGGCAGAAGGAGAATGAACATTGTACAACTAATAATTACATCAATATATCATTTATCGATTTTCATTTCAATTATCTTATTACCTACATAGATTTGTTTTTTTCTCTAAATATAACAAGAATTACTTATCACCGTTAATTTTATTTTATTTTATATTTCTGACTTTGAAAACAAAAACGATCAATGAATGAAAAGATAAATTATAAACTTCACAGGTAGTAGCAATAAACAAAGTGAACTTTTAAAAGTTTTTGATATTCTGGCAAGTTTTTGATCTGAGATCGAAGATCAAGTTCCCTAACGAATGTGAATTCCAATGTCCAATCTATCATGACAATGGCAAAGAACATGCCTAGGAAACTTGGGTTCCTCAATAGATGCAAAAAATATTTCACTTCATATCAATAACTCTAAATTTATAAAGGCTTTATTTATTTTCGTTTGTAGTATTTCTTGAGGCACTGCATCTGTTTCAACTTCTCAAAACCGTCTTCAATCAGTCTTCTTTTCAATAGTTCTTCTTTACAGGTTTTAAGAAAAAAACGACATTTTATATTCACCAGCCTGTTATTTTCCAACTCAACTGTTCCCATTAGTCCAACAAACTTTATAAAAAAATTTATTTATTTTAAATGCTTCTTTTTAATAATTACTACTTTTGTTAAAAAACGACCTGAAATGTTCCAACCCCAATGTTTCTATTAGTCCAGAAAACTTCTTCATTGAGCGTAAATGCTTCCTTTTAAAATACGATTATTTGTTTTGGAAAAAAACGACTTTAGCTCGCAATAACCTGCCATTTTCTAACGTTCCTATTAGTCATCAGTCACCAAAACTGGATTCACTCAAAAAAATTCTCACATTATTTTTTATTTAGAGTAAATGTATCTTTTCACATATTACAACGTTTGTAAAAAAACAACATTTGATCTACAACAATCTGATATTTTCAATTTGTTCCTATTATCTAGAAAAGGTATAGCCCGAATTCACAAAAAAAAATTCTCATTAATAGTTACAACTTTTGTCAAAAATTGACATTTAATTTACAAAAAAAAAGATAATTTTATGTGTCAAATGCTTTTAATACAAAATGTTTCCCATTTTATGTTTGTCAAAATTGGGTAACAAGATGTATAAAAATCATTCTTTTGAACCACTTAACGATTTTTTTGTTGCACTTAAAATAAAATAATCAAATTCTTGGTCTCACACACAGATCCCTCCCATGTTCCGGTATAGTTATCGAACTCATCGTTCATTCGTCTCTTACCATACACGAAACCTATTTCTATAAGAAACAAAAAAATTTTGAAATCGCTCCAGCAGTTTTCTAGTTTTCGTTGGTTGTGACTGGCCGGCAGAAATACAGACATATTTTTTGCTTTACGCCCCTAATACATGAATAGCTATTATTGTGTTCCGCAGCTTTCGCGAAACAGAATAACAATAGCAGTTGTTTATTTTATTCTATTAACACTAATAATGCAATAATGCAATATAATAATAACAATTATGTTTGTATAAAAAACAGAAATGCCAAAACAAGTGAGTGTAAGATTATGAAATTTGACTAGAAAATGTATAATCATGTCTTTCGAACCTAAGTATATATTTCAATTTGAGCCGACTATGTAGAACAAAAGAATTCTGAGTTAAAATTCGAATATAAAAATATTTCTTTAAAATTTGTTTTTAAATTAACTGAAGGTGAATAAAAAAGTATACAAACATCGATATATCCTTCGTGAATGAAAGACTTTCCTCCTTGGCATGTAATATACTATTTCCAGTTTTTATTTTCTTTTTTTTTTAAATAAAAAGTGTTGTGTAATAGGGTTTAGAATATGCGTGTCACAACAACACATAAATACCTTTTAAGACCATGGTCTAGACCTAGGTCCCATAACAACTGGCGTTCTAAGGTGTTGATGCACGCTTTTTTTAAACCTCTGCGGGTTGAAGCCACCTGAGACTAAGGATTCCGGCAAACTATTCCATTTGTATGCAGTTCGGACAAAGAAGTCTTTCTGCGATCTGCCAGTATGACATCGCGGGATCTCCACCGTTTCACTGGTTGCGCTCGCCGATTGCCGAGTGGAACGGGGGTAAAAATAAGTGTGAGACATGATGCCGCTGATTTAATCTGAGCACTGCTAGTGACGATATTTGTAAAAAACAACGAGGTCAGCAACAGTGCGACGATGTTGTAGGGAATCGAGTTTTGATGTCAAAGCTCGATCACTCACAATTCGTGCAGCCCGCTTTTAAACAGAGTTCAAGAGAGCCAAGATGGAAACAGAAGCAGCACCCCAAACTTGCCAACAGTACTCCATACAGGGACGAATATAGGACTTATAAACATAGAGCAATTGGTATGGAGTGAAAAATTTTTTGCATCTATTTAGGAGGCCGAGTTTTTTAGACGCGCTTTTTGCCATCGCCATTACATGATCGTTCCAGAGTAGGTCATGAAACTGTGACACCCAATAAACGAATGTTTTTACATTCACCTATTGGTTCATCACACATATGACATACTGAATAAAATATGTTTGGGGAACTCGGTCTTTGATCTGGAAACAATCAACAGCTGTGTTTTGGTAGAGTTGAAATTGACCAGGTTTTGGTCGGCGACTTTTTTTAGGTATAGGCGACTTTTTTTTAGGTTTATTCACGTTTATGGCAGCGTCTCTCCGGGCGGGATTAATTCATTAGTGCATTTTACCTTTTGAAGGAAGGGGCTCGAACGACTTGTGCAGAGTACTATCATCTGCAAAACTATTTATTGGGTTGCTGGTGATTTTCAACAATTCATTGATATAAATCAAAAATAGGGTTGGGGACAATACTGAGCCTTGAGGTACACCAGAGTTAATTACTTTAAACTCAGAAGAAAATTGCTTTACGTCGACTGTAATTTTTATATTTTATTTTGTGGTTTGAGTCTCCCACATATTAAAATTTTCAATTTTTCACTATAACCTGAATTTTTATATACATACTCACAACTTGATAATGTGATCCACCTAAAACTCAATAAAACAAAAACATTACATAGATTGTTTATTTATCTTTATTTTAATTATCCGGCAAAGATAAAATGATAAATGCTTGGTTTACGACTTCCATCGATTAGATAAACACCTTCAAATACGTTAAATTATTTACAATTTTGATAATTGTGTATTGGTTTTGAATAACACTCAGACATGTTTATCACGCTATTGTTGCTAAATTCAATTTTCTTAAAATAACAAAAAATGTCAATCTTGTAAATATTTATATAAAAACAATTAAAAACCAATCTATCAATAATAACATGCTTAGACATATGAATAAATATAAGATACTAATTTAAATTACAAATTCATTTCACAAATTCTGACAATCAATTTTATTTCGTTTCATTGAATAAGAATGTATATAATTGTTGGATTACATAAGAGGATCTTAACCTCACAAAATGAAATATTATCCACTCCTTGTCCTTGACCATGAAAAAGAATGAAATGAACACTTTTTTTTTTAAATTTGATTCAATTCAAATTAATAACTTATATATTAAATGACGTGATAAAGCTATATTCAAACGAAATTCGTTTGTTTTTAAACAAATGCATTTTATAGGTTATGCCAATCTGTCAAAACTCATCATAACGAAAGGTTATTATTTTTTTCAAAGTATGTAATACGTTAATGGATTTTAAATGATTGTTTTTGTTACCAAGGGGAATAGAAGTTTTGTTGTTTATATATTCGAAAATAATTTAATATATAAAATCCTTAGATTAGGTTATGTGTCACGTTTTATATCTATTTAGAAAATCTTGTAAAGGGTTATCTAGATTTGCCTTTCATTTTCTTTTTAAGTTTCGATTGAGAAAAAATATACTATTTTTCATATATTAGAGAAGAAAGGAAAATTACTACTTTTAAATTTTCAAAGATATCGTTAATCAATGATTAACTTTTGTACTGTAATTTTAAATTTCGAACAAAAATAAGTAATTCCGAAAAACACAGAACATTTTATCTCTTGTAAATTAGTATACATATATAATATATATAGTACATAAAAGATTTGAGAGTTAAAAAGAGATTATTTTTCTTTTCACTCTTATGCTTAATAAAAAATATGTTTGGTCTCTTTCAAATTTAAAGATCAAAAAGGAAGATATACAGGGTGATTTTTTTAACCTGAATCTTTCAAATATCTCGAAAAATAAGCACTCTACGGAAAAAATGTCCATATTCAAAATTTAATCATTCCGCGGGGGAAACACATTAGTCCAAAAAAATAGTCCCCCACCCCCCCCTCTTTGTAGGTGGGCGGGGGTAACTTTGAATCTAAAATAGGAATCCCAATTTTTTATTGTAGATACGGATTCTACGGCTAAAAGTACGTACAATTTGACTAAAAAATTTTGTTCGATTCATGATAGATGTAAATTGGCCTGCCAGATCACCAGATCTTACTTTGCCAGATTTCTTCTTGTGGGGCTATCTCAAAGAGAAAGTTTACAAACAACAACCAACAACACGTGAGAATATGATTGGGCGAATCAAAAATGCTTGTGCCGAAATTCAAGCAGACACACTTCTCAGTTGTGTATAGTCATTTGAAGAGCGGATTAATAAGTGCATTGAAGTCGAAAGCCATCATTTTGAACACTTATTTTAAGCTAAAATTTCTTTATTCACCAGCCATTTACATTAATAAACATTTTACAATGAAAACGTGATATTTTTTATTTCATATGTATTACAAAATCGTAGGCATATGTTCTTAGTAAAAGAAATCGAAAAATTGAATTTTGTCGATTACAGCGCCATCTATCATGAATCGAACAAATTTTTTTAGTCAAATCGTACGTACTTTATGCCGTAGAATCCGTATCTGCAATAAAAAACTGGGGTTCCTATTTTAGATTCAAAGTTACCTCCGCCCACCTACAAAGAGGGGAGGTGGGGGACTATTTTTTTGCACTAATGTGTTTCCCCCGTGGTATGATTAAATTTTGAATATGGACATTTTTTCCGTAGAGTGCTTATTTTTCGAGATATTTGAAAGTTTCAGGTTGAAAAAATCACCCTGTATGTAGATAGGCCTTAGTCCATGAATATACAGTAGATTTTTTTAACTATGTAGCAGAAAAATAGATGTATGTAGTCTGTTTACGAATAAAATTAAATAACATTAGTCTATTATTGAAAAAGTAGGGCAGGCAGCATATGTTTCAAACGACCAATACGCCTGTTGCTTTCCGGCTCTAGTTCATGAGTTATAAAGAAATCAAAGTAATTCTAATTTCTTTGATTATTTAACATATTTTTTTTAGAAATGTCTTGGTCACATTTTGTCCTAATCTGTTCGGTATGTAAAAGAATGACCCATTTATGGAATTTTTTGGCGTCCCGCGTCCTCGATAAATTAATTTATTTCTAACAGTAAAAAACATTTCTCCATTAATTAAACGTAGAATACGATGGTCATACTAAAAACTCATTTAGTGGGTGTAACATTTATTTGTTTATAACAATAGGAATTTGTTAATAATTTTTATTGAATTTATTTTTTTTAAAATGGCATTTTTTAACTTTAAAATGAAGTAAAACAGAAGTTTTCATCTTTACCAGAACCGAAGATATGAAGTTTTGAAAATGAGTCGTCGGGCCAAAAATCAGGAAATTCTCGAAATTTAGAGCCGCTATATTTTCCAAAAAATAAGAACAAAAAAAACATCCCCGAACACGCCAAATCAAAAATGTGTCGGTCAGATTTTGTCCAAATCTGTTCGATTTGTAAAAGAATGCTCTCCATATACAAGATACACAACGTAATTCACTAAAATTCGTTCTTGTTTTCGCTTTGTGTCTTTGTTGTCTTGTTTTCTCTTAGTCATTGTTCTAACAACTAATTATATTTGTTAAACACAAACAAATTATTTTATTAACAGTTTACTTAAATTAGTATCGATTTTTGGTTTTACTGATAATACAACATCTGTGGAAGAAACAGCACAACATCTGCTTTGTACACATTTCCCAGGTAGCAGCTCCACTGCTGAGATGAAAGAACAACTATCTGCAACTCCAAATAAAGATAGATGTATCTTGGCTGAGAATGTGGTGAACATTAGACATCTGAGATGGGCCATTGATTCCTTCAACCCCTTTAAATCACCTGGTCCTGATGGAATTCATCCATGTAGGCTATACAGAGTAATGTACACGGCCTCATTGAATCACTGTTAAATTTATACAAAGTATGTCTAGCATATGTCCCAGAAGCGTATCGGAAAGCTAGAGTTGTTTTCATACCAAAACCAGGTAAAACCAACTACTGTGAAGCCAATTCATTTCGACCAATAAATCTCAACCCTTTGTTCTCACAACCATGGAAAGACTTGTTGACCGTTATATAAGGGACACCGCCTTACTACAGTTTCCACTAAGTACCAATCAGCATGTATACCAGATTGGGAAATCGGTAGAAACTGCTGCGCATCACTTGGTGACTAAAATTGAAACAACACTTGATGCCAAAAGAATTCGCTTTAGGTGTTTTTTTAGATATTGAAAGTGCTTTTGATAATACCACCTTCGAATGAATCAGGACATCAGGACTGCGGCATCGCTACATGGTATTAGTAGCACGACCTCAAATTGGATTGTGTTGAAATGGGTAATACTACTGTTTCAGCTTCAGTGAAATGAGGTTGTCCACAGAGTGGTGTTCTCTCACCTCTTCTGTCGACTTCGGTAGTTGATAGTGTTCTTAAGAGATTGAATCAATCGGGACCCTATTCTCAGGGTTACGCTGATGATATGGCTATACTGGCAATTGGGAAAGACCTTCGCACTCTGGTGGATCTGATGCAAAATTCACTAGAGGTGGTTGAAGAGTGGTGTGGGAAGCAAGGACTTTCAGTTCATCCTTCCAAATCACAGGTAGTCTTATTTACCAACAAGAGAAAAGTGCCTGCAACACCAAGTCTGTATGTTTTCAGTATGCAGTTAAGCTACTCAGATGAGTTTAAGCTTCTATTCATTATTCTCGACAAAAGGTTAACTTGGAATACACATTTAACAAACAAAATAGATAAGACTGTGTTTTCTTTTTGGCGATGCCGTCGATCCTTCGGCCAGTATTGGGGTCTTAGTCCAAAAACTATCCTATGGATATACACAGCAATAATCAGACCTACACTTGTTTTTGAATGTGTTGCCTGGTGGCCAAAGACGGAGAAGCAATACGCCCGCGCTAGATTAAATAAAATACATAGAATGGCATGTGTAGGTATTAGTGACTCTATGCGCACCACACCAACACTGTCGTTGGAGGTCATGTTGATTCTGGCTCCTTCACATCTACATGTAGAGTATATGGCTAAAAGGGCTGTCTATAGACTTCATGTGGCAGAAACGTGAGTAAACAGAGGGAAAACATGCGGTCATGGTCACATACTAGATAGATTACGGACAAATTGTCCGGAAATTGATATGCTTAGTGACGTCATGACCAAAATATATAATTTTGGGAAGCCCACTGAACTAATCATCTCTTCTAGAGAGGAACGTCTCCAGCGATTCGCAAAATTATTCAAAACGTCAAATCCTCAGTCTCCTGGCGTGTCTTACCTTGAAAGTCAAAGCTGGTAAACTAAATAATCAATGATTCTAAGTTTGTAGAGACAAATTTACACTGTAGTAATAATTTTGAATAATGATGCTTTAATAATGTGTAAATATTCATAACTTTACTCTATATTTCATATAAGATACATCCTATTAAAGTTTGTCCCACCAATTTGTTATTATTCTCCTGCCCAATCAAAACACATTGAAAATATTGGAAATTCATATTTCTATCAAGTTATCGCTCGTCACAGGAATTAATTAAAGTTCAATAAATATAATATTGCAAGTGTTTTACTTAGTCCGAGGTTTTATCAATCAAAACAGTCATCATTACTTGCAAGATCGTGTGTTGCCCAGTCAAATTATCAGTCCCCTGGCAAGTATTTTCGTAAAAAGTATTTTAATTACAGGTAATTTTGTATTTTTATACGTCGTGAATATGTAGCCTTGGTATAGAATCCGTTTATTTTTTTTTAGACGTAATTTTGTCATTTTTAAGCGAAATACTTATAAATTGATAAATTATCAGTCCCCTGGTCTCAAAGTGACTTAAATATTTGGGATTTTGACTTAAATAAATGTTTATTTCGTATTTTGAGGTAATATTGAGAGAATTTTGAGTTAATTTAGGAGTAAGGATTTTTTTTTATTGTAACTCTTGTATTTTTTTTTTTTTTGACTGGCCACATTCAGAAAAGTTGAAAGAACGTCATCAACTTTAACTAAAACTACTTGCCAGAACTTATTCGCAAAAAACATGTCGTGCCGTAATTAGTTCCATTTTCTTTGTGCTCCATTTCCTTCGTGTGTAGAACTACCCATATATATATATATATATATATATATATATATATATATATATATATATATATATATATATATATATATATATATATATATATATATATATATATATATATATATATATATATATATATATATATATATATATATATATATATATATATGTATGTTCTTTTGTTTTGGTCAATTTCTTTTTTCATTATATTTTTCATTAAATTAGTATAATTTTCACCGAACATGGGTTTACACCACCTATTTGCATTTAACTGTTTTAAGCGAAGAATATCATAACTTTTACTATCTTAAAGTGGTTTTAGTATAGTATCGAGCTCTTCTTCATAAGTCAAAACGATCACGGTTGAATGCACTTCCAACAGGCAATATGCGATAAACAAAGTGTATTTTTGACAGCCGAAGGTTTAATCAAAGTCATTTAACACCGTTATGTATTACCCAAAAATCCGTATTGTTAAGCACGTACGTACTTATTCAAGGAAAAACAACCGCCAATCTTGAAATTTAGGTTTCCTTCGTTTTTGTTTGTCATTTCTTAGATCCTGTATAATGTATTTATACTTTACCAACAGAAAAAAATAATATGTTTTAGACTACGGATAACTGTAAGCCCTAAATTTTTGTTACTCTTCATTTAAATTCATTTAAATTATCGTATCACCACACAAAACACAAAAGCGATTCGCGTGATCTAAATTATTACTTACAATTAATTACTATAAAAGCGTTTTTTGCAACCATTTTTTTCCAATCTAATTACTCGTTTCCCAATCTAATTAGAAAATATTTCTCTAAATGACAACTAAATGAACAATCGTACCGGTATATAATTTAAAAAAAAAATCATGAATCAACAACATATTCAAATGAGACAGCAATAGATGAAAACGAAATCATTGCAAATATGGTTGAGAAAAGTATGAACAAGAGGACGATAAGTTATATTGCACAAGTTGATTCATGCAAAAGAAAGTTTTTTCCGGACAGATGAGTTATTACGGGGACAACAGTTTTGTAACACATTATCTAAAAATATGCTACCGCTAAGGTTCAGGATGCTTCCGTTGACTGAATAGAATTTAGCCAACAACTAGTGACATGTGATATCTCAAATTAACTAATTAATTAACATGCAAGTAGCAAGAAATGACAAATGAAAAATCAACAAAAACTGATCCAAAAACTCCATCCGTCCGTATATTACATACAATTTTTAACAACTGTTTTAAACAATTAAGTTGCTAGTGTCAAGTAGGAATTTCACGAACAAAAAGTATTTTTATCTCGAATAGAATATGTTATTTTTTCTACTATACATATAGTAAATATAAACGATAGCACTATAGTCATTAGACACTGCCGGTTTCATTTGATGATTACCACATATTTTATACTTCGTGAGGCGAGGCGCCTGTCATTGACGAGTTCGACAACTCTTGTATATATCTGCCATTTTTCTCGATTCGGCCACTTTTTTGTTCGGCAAACAAAAACTTGCCAAAATTTCAATGTTCGGACTCGACAATAGGAGAATAGTAGATTCTTGTATGAGCTTAGAATGAAGGCAGCTCTTCACGATGATCCCGAAATGAGCGTAGCAAGTGGAGGGAATCATCCGAGTGAAGAATTGCCATCATCCTAAGCGAATACAAGATGCTATTTTATCCACGACTGTAAAATATTTCGTTTAATTTCCAGTTTTCATGCAAAAATTTGTATCGCCATATTGAAATAAATACATCAAAGATAGCGAAAAACAAAACAAGTTTGTTGTTTAATTTGTTAGGGGAATATTTAATAAACTATAGAACCGTTAAAGAATTTTAATCAAATTCACTAGTTGTGGAATGAATACAATTACAATAGAAGACATACGCATGGAAAGCATATATTCTTTAGTAGTCGTGGATAAAAATTTTTGTCGGACAAGGTTACCTTCGTGTTCTAAAACAAATTTTCCAACTCGCATTAATAAAAAAAATTGTGGTAGTAAATTTACAAGATCCTCGGGCAATCGTAATGTTTCGCCGTTTGCGAACGAAAAAGCGGCCAAATCAAGAAAAATGGCAGGTACAAAAGTTGGAGAACTCGTCCAAGACAGATGCCTCACGAAGTATAAAACATGTGGCAACATTTGCTCCAGAGAAATCTGCCCTATTTTACCTCTAAAAAGAATCAGAGTACGTTTTTGCTAAATGATTTTCTTGGTATATCCGAAATAAAGCATACTTTGTTGCTCACTATAGAAAAAACTACCTATTGTTAACCTTGAATAAAAAATCGGGATTGATAAAATTAAGGCCGTTTCCCGTAAAATTACTTTTGAACAAATTGTTGTTGTTGGTATGAGTTAGAATCCCACAATCTATAATATAATAGCCGTAAGTCTATCCTTCTATACGAGCGTAACGGATACCTTATCTATCCTTTAGTCTATAGTTCAAATATAGTTCAAATTGGTATATTGGTAGCGCGCTCGACTGATGATCATAAGATTGAAAGTTCGAAACCTGAATATTGCGATTTTTTTTGATTTTTTTTTTAAATAACATTAAAATTATTGTTTTTTTACACACTTTTATTTTATTCATATTCATACATACATTTCGTTTTACGATAATGCAGTTTTTAAATTTTTATTTTAAATAACATTAAAATTGTTTTTTTTTTATTCATAAATTCATTATTTTCTTTAAATAACTTTAAAATTATTGTGCTTTTTTATTTTATTATTCATGAATGAATTCATATAAATAAATAATTCATATATAAATAAAACTTATATAAAATTTTGTTTTTGGAAACTTAGAATTATCGATAAAGTAGTTCTTTAAAGTTAGTTAAAAAGTTAAGTTGTCTTTTGCCATAATTTGTTCAAATTAAAATCATTAAAATCATTTCGATATTTACATTTCGATATTAAGAATAACAACAACTACTATAAATAACATTAAAATTATTGTTTTTTTACACACTTTTATTTTATTCATACATACATTTCGTTTTACGATAGTGTAATTTGATCGATAATGCAGTTTTCATTGCATTTTATTGCACTGTCATTTCCCGTTTCGTTCAAATTATTATATAATTTCGATATTAACAAGAAAATTAATTAGTTTTTTGACACGCAGTGCTAAAAATCATATAATAGTGGTTTCCGATAATTATTTGCCATAATTTCATTCCTGTGAACTAAATTAAGGAAAAACAAAAACTACTTTTTGAGTATGTATTTCTCTTGCAATATAACAGCTTTATCATAAAAGATCGTGTGACGTCATTTTGTTTAGTTATGAATGCAATCATGTTATAGAATGCATTTAGGGGATTTTATTTTTTTATTTTAATTAAGTTACATAATACATATATTTATAATTTTTGTTGATGTTTTATTAATAAAACCTTTTTTATTTTGAATTAGTCACAAGATATGTAATATTTATTATGAAAAATAGATCGAATTTTTTTAAAGGAATAATAACCTTTTTTTAAAGGAATAATTTTTACATTAAATAGTAAAGTTGGTAGATGGTTTTTATAATAAGTTTATTAAAAAAGAAAAGAGGAAACAAATTGATGAAAGTACATCATTAAAGGTCTATTTCCTCACTTTTTGTCACAACATTTCGTAAAATACTAGCGCTATTATGGCAGGACCAGAACCAGAAAATTGTTCTTTAGTACAGCGAACATAACAGCATAGAAAAATATAGATTTTTAACAATTTTTGAAAACAATGTAGGTTGAAAACATTTGATATTTTTATACAAAAAACAGTTTAGGTTATAATATACATTTTCAAACATTAATAATTTAAACCGATTTAATAAAATGAACTTTAAGAAACTCAGTACGAAATTTCGTTGTCATTGTCGATGTAAATGTAAAAATGTCGATGTCGATGTAAAAATCATAGAATATTTTTTTTCCATCATTATTTTTGCATAGCTTCATTTTCTGCAAATAAAATATAGAAGAACAAAAGCTGCTATTTCAGTATTTTCTTATTATTATTATTTTCAACCATTTGTCATTGATCGTATAAAAATTTATCGTTAACCTCACGATGGTTTTTGTAGAATTATAGTTAAGCAGAAGGTACACACAGAATAGATTAGAAGAGGTTGGATTATGATGGATAGTACTTAGTAGTTGTATCAAAGCCGGATGAAAAGAGCAAGAGTGTATTGGTGTGCGTAGGGAGGGGGAAAGGAGGGAGGGGCGGGGGTGGGGGGGGGGGGGGGGGGGCGGAGCCCGCGGGATACCCCCTAGTATTTATATAATGACTGAATTCCAATTATAAAATTCTTTTTAAATTGAAAATTCTGTTTTGTTGAAACCTTTTTATAAAAAATAATATCTAATGAAAAAATAAAGTCATTAATTCTTTTGATCCAATTATAGATATAGCAATCCGTTAATATTATTTTTATTTATTCATTTTTTATTTAAATAAAAAGAATCTCATAAATTATTTTGACTTGATCCTTTTTTTTTTTGGTAATAAAAATTATCAGATGGAATGGAAGCGTCAATCAAAATAAAGGAAATCTTTTAAATTTGTTAGTATTTGGCTTTTTCATTAAATAAAGTTAATGATTTAATGAAATAAATACTAGATAAGGACTAATCCTTTGATTGTTAAGTATGTAGATAGAAATAGTAGTTTAAAAGTAAAATTATTTTGCTTAAATATTATTGATATTTTGTTTCTTTTACATTTGCGAAACTCGTGACGACTGAATCGGATTAGACTCCGTCATGTTTAGTCCCGCATAAACATCGCAAGGTTGTGTTGTGTGTTATCCAAGTGTTTTGTTACGTGATTGGTCTATGTGCTAGTCATTTGGCACACCATGACTTTCCATTTGATAGATTCAAAAACTCTATTAATTTCAACACATTTGTGTATCAGGATTATATATAACCACCATAAAATTTACAAACCCCCTATCCAAAAAACATCTATCTCTTTTAAATATTCAAGTTCACATAGCAATTACATTAAGATACTTGAGTCAATTTTCCGTTTATGATTTTGACATTATGTTTATTAAAAATTTCAACTGATGATGGCTGTATTCTCCAATTTATTTTTATTAACTTTAATGAATCCCTACTGTGTTACATTTTTTAGATAGATTCGTGACCATAAATATATATATATATATATATATATATATATATATATATATATATATATATATATATATATATATATATATATATATATATATATATATATATATATATAGATATATATATATATATATATATATATATATATATATATATATATATATATATATATATATATATATACATATTTTTTTTTTTTAAATATTTTGAACAGTTTGAGATATTTTTAGCAAATGTTATATTCTTGTTTGATCTTCAAATATTATGAACGTTTCATCAATGTCTGAAGATCTTGTTTATACAATCGTAGAAATATTTTTGTTTAATTGAATCAAAAATGACGGTTCGTGCTAAAACAATATTAATTATTATTTAACATTAAGAACTTCAAGATTGATGGATAGGCACATTTGATAGTAAGCACTGCATTTCACAAATTATAACCTAATACCTACCTACCTGTGCACATCCGTCAAAAATAAAAACACCAAATTGCAAAATTTTTACCCAATCAACTCCTAATTTATTAGATTTTCCATTTTTTCCCTAAAATTCTCAAGCTACATATTTTTGTTATCGTTCACCCTTCTATATATGAAGGAATATAGACGATGTCACCCTTCAAATAGAAAAAAATTAATAATTTTTGTTATGCTTCAATTTTCGTGTTTATGATTTTTGTTGTTGTTTCAAGTGCATCTTCACAACAACATTAAGTATCGCATAAACATTTTTTCTCTTAAGTAGATTTTGTCTGGATGGTAAAAGTGGAAAGACTAAGAATAAGTTAGTCTTTGGAATTTTAAATCAAATTTAATTTAAATAAATTGTATTTTACAGTATCTAGTTAGAAATTGTAACCTTTTTTTTTTAAATAAAATAAAATCTAGTGTTAGAATATTTTTAATCGCAACTAAGTTCAAAACTAACAAAAATGATAAAATTAAATGAATATGAAAATGTCGAAATTAAACAAGAACAGAAGTTGTTTTAAATAATAAATATATACATAGGGTGATCCAAGCTACTGAACATGAAGCAAAAACCCTACAAGTTCTTTGGATTCACGAATTTCGGCTAGTTTTAGGTTAAGGTTGGGATTTGCATATTGTGCAAAACATTCCAAAAATGCTTGACCTACGGCATCAGTGCCATCTTTTAAAGTTTTGCTTCATAGCATTTTTATTAGTAACAGTGTAGCATAAAGTTTCCTGTATATTTTTTAGATAGGTCGGTCGTCAACTACCTTTCCAACGCACATAAAACAGTTGATATCGGGAGTGCCGTTCTCTTTCAATTTCATTTCAAGTTTACCATGAATTTAACTTTCAAGAAATCTTTAGAACCACCCTGTTCTCAAATTAAACAATTGAAAAATGTTCAAAAAAACACGTATTTTTTATCTACCTATACTACTTGTAAGCCAACTATGAAATCGATCACAATAGGTCGGGTTCAGCGTCAGACGTCTACATCACGAATTTCATCTATTGCAACACAAAATTGAAAAATAAAATTTCGAGTTTAATTCTGGAACGATTGCTTTATATTCGGGACAATATTATTTTTTAATATTGTTTGTCGTTGGCTATTTGCTAAAGTCAAACAACAAAAAGTTTGAAGTACCTTGATTCTGTTCAGCGCAGAGGTGTTAAACCAATTGGCAACTCAACTCTTACTAATGAGTTTGATTTCTTGCAGCACAGATGAAATATTGCTGATCTGACAATTTTCTACAAATACATTATGGATGAGCGAACTTACACAAGAGATCAAATCAATTTTATCTGAACAAGCAAACATCTCGCTTTATATCAGAGCCACTGTTATGGCCTATCCTTTTACAGTTCAAATAAAAACTGCAAAACTCTTGCCTTTCAATGTGACTTTTTCTCTCATCTCTGGAATGCCTTACCTTCATGCCTTTTCCCCGATAGCTTTAATACTCAAAATTTTAAAGTTAGCGTTAATTTCTTAAACAAGCTTAATTTATTCAAAATTACTCCTAATCCCTAGTTGGTATGGTATCTTCAGATATTTAGAGACGTTAATTTATAATTTTATAATAATTAACACTAAACATGCCTAACTTTGAATAAGAAAAAAACCACCCATAATAATAATTACATATAAATTAAAATAATTACCCTAACCAGTGTTCTTAACTGATTTCATGCTACGGACCAATAAAAATTTTAAGATTCTATTGCGGACCTTGCAAAATATTTCAGGTTAGATGGTTGAAAGTGCAAGTTATATTTTGCTTACACTTACAGTTACATACATGGTGTAATTTAAAACAACATGATGAAATTCAAAACAACAGGGACGAAATAAAGTTTAAAGAAACCAAATTTTTATTCGACCTATTTAACTGTTTGGTATTTTGAAAATAAAATGACATTCAATGAAAGACATGAAACTTCTAACTACTAATACCAATAAAAATTAAGAAAACAATCATAAAAAATACTATTTTTTTTACAATGTAGCCTTTGCCTTTTTCAATAATCGAGAGAGGGACATGCGTATTAGTTTGAATTTGTTGTAATTTATATAATCAGAGCGAAAATGTTTTTTTGATTTTTTTATAAAATATAATCAAATTATTTAAAAAATACAATCAAAAAAATTGAAATTGTCAAAATGAATTCAAATATTTAAATCACATTTGATTCACGATTTAAAAAAATAATAAAAAAAATTTTAAAAAGCACACTTTTATTGAAAACGAACTAAATATACAAAATAAATTTTCCATTGAGACACCACGATGTTCCAAAGAATAGGAAATAAGGAAATAAACGTTTATGAATTTTAGGTAGATTTCATATAAAAATCTACCTATTGCAATGTCCGTCATCTCGGAATTTCGGAAAAAATTTTGATGCCAAACGACTATATATGTAAAGCGGAGACGGAAAAACAAAAAAAATTATATTTATATATAAAAAATACCAAAGAAATATATTTATATATAACGATATGAGGTATAACGGAATTTAGCGGCACTCTCACGGTCGCATTTTTTGACCTAGACCAAAAATTTTTTCTGAGCGTGTTGCGGCAAACAATCGGATAAGTTTGACAACTGGCCATATCCGGGTACAGGTTAAGAGTCTAGAGCTTTAAAACTGTCAAAAACAAAGCGTTATAACGGCCGTTTGGGGCAAAATATGTAGGCAAAATTTATGAATATTAATTATTTGAACATATTTCTATCATTTTTTAAAAAGCCAGACATCTGCAACAAAAAGGTTCTTTAGCTATCTGCAATAAACTGTGTGAAGTACAACGGCATTTAGCGGCACTCTCACGGTCGCATTTTTTCACTTACGCTAAAAGTATTTTCTGGGTATGTTGCGGCAAACAGTCTCCTGAATATGTTTGACAATTGGCCATATCGGGGTACAGGTTAAGTACCTAGAGCCCAAAAACTGTATAAAATAATGTTTATTTTTAAACTTTAATACTTCTGTTTTTAATTAGTGTTTTTTATAAAGTAATCTGATAAATCCGATTCTAATTGCACACATAACTGTCTGATCCTGAAATCTACCTATTTCTAGCGAATGTACCTGCCGCTCGGACTTTTTTCATATGTTTTCTCGTATTTTTTCTTGATTTTTCAGGAAGTAAGTTGAGTGTTGCCCCGTCGGCTACTTGAATGTCCTCGGGAATCCAGTTTTCGTCATCTGATTTGTTATTTTCCACCATTTTCCTTGCCACAAAATTTCACAAATGCACAATTTGTTTTCCGTATTTTTTGTTTACATGTTTCATCCATAGCAACCATTGCAACTTGATTTTCACGGTAAATTAGCAGTTTCAAATCTTGACAAAACTAAACGATTCTAATTAGACGATTGTAAGAAGTAGTAATTCTTTAACGATTCTAGGAAAAACGTTGTTTCTAACATGCACGCGAATGTGATTCTGAACCTCAAGCAGGTACCAAAACTTGCTACACTCGTGTTGGTAACATTCTGCTTTCGTTTTGGAATCACCAACTTCGCACACTTGTTAGAAAAATAACTAATTCAAAATGGATAATAATCGAAATTTCAGCTTGAGTTCAAATACGAAAAACCAAATCAGGGCCTGATATATTCAAATAAGGTTAACCCTAAAAGGGTATTGTAAATCACGCCCGAAACAGAACCACATCAGATTGCCCTATTAAGTCTAGCCTTTTCTGGACTAATCAGGATCATATCACGCCTAACTGAAATCACTTTCCCTAACTAACCCTGGTTAAACATTCCAATTCAAACCTATCGAATCCTATTAAATCCAATATAATTTCAATAGAATTAAATCGGATTGAATTGGTTTAATAGGAAGACTTCGATCTACCAATTAAAATTCAATCGGAATGAATGGGATTTAACGGGAAAAGAGGTTCAGTAGGATTCTAAAGGAAATTTCCAATTGAATTTCAATCGGAAATTAAGAGATTCAATAGGAAAAAGAAACTTAGAAAAAAATTAAACAATCTTATAAATTTAACAGGATTTAATTGGAAAAGATTTAATAGAAATGAATAGGATTAATCGGAATTCTGCAATGGAAATTTCCAATTAATTCCTATTTATATACATTTCCTATAGATTCCGGTTGAAAAATAAAATAGAGATATTTAACAGGAATGAATAGGATTGTTACTTTTTGTAAATAAAATTTCTTGTTATTATTTCGCAGAGTTTAACAAGAAATAACAAGAAATTTTATTTACAAAAAGTATTCATCATGTTTCGCCAAGTACCAGCGGTAAAATCTATCGAATAGGATTGTATTGGAAATAGATTTTTTGAATAGAAATTAATTGAAAATTCCCAATGCAGAATTCCGATTAATCCAATTAATTTTTTTCAATTGGTTTCAATTGGAATGTTTAACCAGGGAACTTATGCTTGGGTATGCTATAACTTGCCGCAATTTTAATAAAAACTAACTTAAGATGGGCAATGATTTAAAATTTCAAAATATTTATAAGTCCAAGTGGCAGGATGTCCACTAGAAATAGGTAGATTTTGGAATCAGACAGTTTTGTGTTTACGGCCGATTGTATTCCACAAATTCTATATAAAGTTTCATACAGCTTTTATTGCTTAAGTTTTTGGTTTACGTTTAATTCCACAGTAAATGCTTAGTAAATGCTTGTTTGTTTGTTTTGGAATTGTGTTTGTTTTGAAAATGCACAGTAAATGCTTGTTTGTTTGTTTTGAAATTGTTGATTTGCATTTTTATAACATTCCATAAAAATTTTAAACAAATAACTACATCCTTTCCTCTATTAATTTTTTTATTCTATTCATAATAGGAAAAAACCATTTTTACTTATTTGGAATATGAACAACAAATCGTAGTTTTGAATGAATATTGAATACCATAGAAAACTAAATAAATAACAAAGAAAACACGTCGGTCTATTGATTGTCGTTTCATTTATTTTTTCACTTTTTTTATCAAGAAAATAATTAATTGATGGTGAAAGTAACGATATGAACGATACGAAATGAAATTAAATAGGTTTATACTTTCAGGTTTTCCGGTTGGATTCTTTAACTAAATAGAATTTATAATAAAAGTAAATATTATTTTTGGCAATGAATGAATCTAATAAAAAATTCTGTAAGAACATGAAAGACAAATATTTCTATTGTATATAGTTTACATTTTAAATTTCAAATAATTCACTTTAGTTTTTCCATCAACATAAACAGACGTTTTCCTAATTGATATTCACTTAAATGAAATAACCGCATAAATTTAAAAAAAAATCTATTCATTTGATCGTGCGAAAAGAAATACAAAAAAGAAAAAAAAATTAACGGAATCATTTGATGTTATTCGATATTATGAAATTCTCGAATTACACGAGCTAAAGAAAATGATGATTTCTGTTAATTTGACACAACACATGAATTATTTTTAAGGGTTTTCTTGTCTCTTTTGAATATGTCGAGAAAAAATTGGTGGGATTGACAATGTCAATTGTCAGTTATTAATGTTTATTTGTTTAAATTTTCAAAAGAAAACCGATGAAAATTTTAACGTATTCGTATAATTTTTATGTCATTTGACATTTGATGTTTTTTTGGAATAAATAGATTAGCTAATTGGGAAAATAGAGATAAAGGAACAAAAATGTTCAAACAGATTAACAGTTTTATAGTCAATATGTACAGTTTAGCGAAGCGAATACATATATCGCTTTTAAGCTCTCATTTTATAAGTGAATTTAATTTCACAAGAGCGCGACGAAAACAGTTATTATAGCGTGGCTAATCTAGATCCACTGCGCATTAGCTAGCTATCGTTCAATGGTGTTATCAAAAATATATGTCACCCGAGATAATTTTCGTATTTATAAAAACTACAAACTAAAATAAAAACTAATTACGAACTATCCGGCACCTAGCACATAATTTATAGTAGAATTTTTTCACCAATGAATTTTTGACAGATATCACGCAGCAAGAGATGAAAGATGAGACAAAATCAGCGCTGGTTAAAACACTGTTTTCTTTAAAAAAAAAAACAAAAGAAACTGTCTCTTTGTTTAAAACGCGTTTTTTATTGTTTAAAACAGTTTTTTTTGTTTTATTTTGTATTTCCAAATATTCTCAAGATTCTTTGAAAATTTTCAATATTCGGAAAGATTCCCAAGATTTTGTGATTGTTAAGGATCACGTTTAAGATTCTCAAGATTTCTTGAATGTTCTCAGTAGCTACTCAAATAGTTGTCCCAAGATGCCTAGGAGTAGTTTATCCCTCAATCTAATGGCATGGTTGTCTTAATTGGCTAACGTAAACCTCAGAAATTTGAATTATGATAAGAACTCTGCGACCTACGAATTACCGAGTTCTGATGCACTTACCTTGCTCAACTTGAAAAGATTATGGAAAACAGGTAAAAAATTTGATTAAATAAAGAAATTGAGTATCTGGCGATTGCAAATTACAGATTACGATATTGATAAATGATATCATTCTTATAAGAATATTGGCTGGTAAGGTGCAACAATATTGAATATAATTTTATAGCAATATAATAGCAATATAATTTTATTTAAATTTAAAATATATATTTGCGACTGGTTTTAAAATTTGACGATAAAGTTCCTCAAATTATTTTATCAAGTCTATGTTAAGTATCTGGTAGAAAATGTTAATATATCAATGATATGAAATACGTAACCTAATTTTCAAATCTCATACCGAATCTTTAATTTCCTTTTCAAAATTAGGATGTTCCTTTTGATTCACAGGAATAGCACATATTTACCATTTTTAGGGTTCCGTTTTTTATACGGAACACTATTGGTGAGAGTACAACGTGTTTTTCACATTATTTCGATTATCTCGTGAACCACTAATCTCTCTCTCTCTCTCTCTGGCGTTTACATCCCATGAAGGGATTTTGCCGTCTGTGCAATAAGCTTCCAATCATCTCGTTCCATGACCAGTTGACCCTAGTTTCGACATCCTATATCACGAAGGTCTTGGATGATGTCATCACGCCATCGTTGTCTAGGTCTTCCTCTTCGACGAACACCAGCTGGTTGTTGTTGGGACGCTTTTTTATTCATTCTATCTAATGGTGCCCTTTCTACATGACCAAACCATCTAATCCGGTTAGATTTAATGAATCCGATTACATCGCAGCCTCCAAGAAGCTGTCTGACTTCGTGATTCATTCGGATTCTATACTGATTTTCAGCAACTTTGCATGGACCATAAATTGTTCGTATGACCTTCCTCTCGAATGTTGATAAAATTCTACAATCGGAGGAAGTCAGTGTCCAGCTTTCACTTCCAAATGTAAGCACAGGTCGAAATAATGATTTGTAAAGTGTGAGTTTACACGACCGCGAAAGATGTTTTGATCGCAGAAGTTTTGAGTATGCGTATAAAACTCTGTATGCGGCAGAGACACGGGCTTTGATATCTGCCTGCATGTCATTTGACGATGTTATTACAGACCCGAGGTATTTGAAGTTTTCCACGCGTTCCACTTCGTAGTCGCCAGTATCCAGATTTCCGGGAGGTATGTTCTTAGATGTTGTTAACACTTTAGTTTTGCCGGTGTTGATGCATAATCCAAGTCGTTTAGCATTTCTTTCAAGCTGAGAGAGACTATCTTTAATATCGCTCGTTCTACGTCCGAGAAGCACAATATCATCTGCGTAGCCAAGAACTTGACTAGATTTATTATATATGCAGTTTTGCGTCTCAATTCGGCTTTTTCTTATCGCGAACTCCAGCGCCAAATTAAACAGTACAGGCGCGAGTGCATCACCTTGTCGAACACCTGATGTTGTATCGAAAGGATCAGAAACTGACCCTTCGATTACTATTCTACAATGTGATCCCGATGTTGTGAGTTTGCACAGAGAAACAAGTTTCTCTGGGATGCCAAGGCATATGAGTGCGGACCAGAGGTTGTCGCGGATGATACTATCATATGCTTGCCTGAAATCAACGTAGAGCTGGTGAATGCTGATGTTGTACTCCCAACATTTTTCCAGAATCATCCTTAAGGTAAAACATTGATCTGTGGTTGAGCGGTTGGGACGAAAACCACACTGATAGTCACCGATGATAGATTCGGCGAACGGGATGAGTCGAGCAAGTACGACATTAGCTAGTATTTTATATGCAGTGTTCAACAGGGCGATGCCACGATAATTTTCACACTTTAGACGGTCACCTTTCTTATGTAGCGGAACATTGAGAGCTGTTTTCCATTCATCAGGTAGTTCTTCTTGGTCCCAGATTGCAAGAATCAGATCGTATATACGTGAGACCAGAGCTGCTCCTCCATTTTTAAGTAGTTCTGCGGGAATTCCATCGAAACCTGGTGATTTGCCATTTTTCAGTTTTTTAATTGCAGCTTCCACTTCCTCTATTGCTGGGTAAGGGACAAAAATCTCTTCAGTTAATGGAGCAATTGCTCGAATAGGATGAACTTCATTCGTCCTATTCAATAGGTCTTGAAAGTGGGATCGCCACACTGCCAGCACATCACGTTCACTTGTTGTAAGTTCATTATTTTCATTTTTGATGGCTGTAGATCTTGGGTGGAAATCTTTTGTCAGATTCCGTGCATTGGCAAAGCATTCTTTTGAATTTCCGTTGGCCGCATTTTGGTTGATGTCTTCAATGCAGCTCTTCATGTGTTCGCGTTTCTTTTTACGTAGAAGTTTTGCTGAGGCTTTCCTGGCGCATAGATAATCAGCTTGGGAGCTTCGGGTGTTCCTTGTTAACCATTTTTCTCGCAGTTTTTGTTTATGTTCAACGGATTGGCGGCACTCGTCGTCGAACTATTCGTTGTGTGATTTCGGTGGCCGCTTACCGATTGTAGTTTGTGCTGCGGCTATAATGGTTGATTGAAGCGTTTGCCATTCTTCTTGTATGTTTAATGGCATCTCAGAAGAGATGTCATGCTCTTCTATGTTTTGTGTTATTATTTCCTGATATCTGTTCAGCGTTTCCGGATGTTTAAATGCATCGACGTTCCAGCGCACGGTCTTTTTTGCTTGTCTATTAAATGTAGATGATAATTTGCACTTGTACTTAAAGATGACAAGCATATGATCAGTGTCCATATCAGCACCTCTGTATGATCGAACGTCAGTTACACTTGTGGAGTGTCTCTTAGGAAAATTAAATCGATCATGACGTGATCGATTTGATTTTACGTTCTTCCGTCATTTGATTTCCACGTTGCCTTGTGAATTCTCTTGTGAGGGAAGAAAGTGCCGGAAATTACTAGATCATACATCATAGCCAGCTGGGCTGCGCGAAAACCGTTATTGTTGCTGGTATGATGCAAGCTGTTAGGGCCGATATGTGTTTTAAGTTCTGCAATCCTACCAATTTGAGCATTAAAGTCACCTACCACGATTTTTATATCGTGCCGCGGGATTTTATTGATGACTTCTTCGAGTTCTAGGAAGAACAGGTCTTTAATATCATCTGCTTTATCTTCAGTAGGTGCATGAACATTGACGATGGTTACATTGAATTTTTGCGTGCGGATTCTCAGTGTGCATAACCGCATATTAATTGGGCAAAAGTCGATAACATGCTGATTCACGCGACGGTGTATAAGAAAGCCCACTCCAAATTCTCTTCCGTTTTGATGACCGCAATAATAAAGAGTGTATCCTTTCGCTGTTTCATGGATTCCACTACCTGGCCATCTTAGTTCTTGTAATGCCACTATATCTAGTGTGTAGCTCTCGACTTGTTGTGTGAGTCTTAGGAGATCTCCTGGTCTTCTAAGGCTTAGCACGTTCCAGGTTCCCATTTTTAAATTGTAGTCCGGATACAGTTTCCGAGATCGTTCCAATAATGAATCCGAGATATTCCGAGGCCTGTGTACAGAATTCATGACAATATTTTTTTTACGGAAATGGGGTGTTAGCCCTTCGTCCAACCCAAATTTTCGTGAATGGGTTCGTTCTGCATCTTAAGGTCACCAGAAACAACCATTTTACATGTTTATATAGCGAGCCGCTTGATCTAAGACAGACGCCCGCTGAAAACCGCCCCTTACATGGAGAACAGACGCTTTCTACAAATTTATATAGCGAGCCGCTTGATCCAAGACAGACGCCCGCTCCAAGCCGCCCCTAACATGGAGAACAGACGCTTGAGTTGCATTGGTTTTATGGCGCCAATGACTCGCCATGGTGCAGAATCATTGAGTATAAGCAGTATTTACTCTGCCCCTCTCAACTACACCAACTTAATTCTGTTAGCGTTACCCAGGTAGCACGGCGCGGACGTAGAATTTCGGATTTTCGCTACCCAAACCATTAATCCGATGAACTTAAAATTTGAGGTGCTTTTAAAACTAACCTATCCACACAAGATGGTGGGTTAAAAAATAAATAAAGTTGTGTTCGTTTGTTTTAAAGAGGTACGATGTAAACATTTGAAAATATATATTTTTTTATTGAGACGAGTAGGGTATCATATGAAAGGGCTTCATTTCAGCATTATTTAAAAATATATTTTGGAATTTTACATATCACCATTTTTTGTATAATTTTGAAAAATGACGTTTTCTCGATGTTTTACTGCACCGATTAACTCTGACCCTACTTCATCGAAAACCTCGAAATATATAGAAAAAACTTTTTTTGACCCAAACAAGTGGGGTGTCATTTGAAAGAGCACTTAATTTAAAAAACATTGCAGTATTTTTTAGAATTTTGTGATGCACAGTTTTTTAGTTATTGATAAAAAAGTGCTATTTTAAGTGTATATATATACCACCCTATATTTCAACGCTGATTTATAGAACAAATATTCCCAATTTAAGCCATTAAAATACTGGTTAAATCTTTCTTTAGTTAACATAAACAGCTATGGATAAGATTTAACGTCAAGTAACTTTTTTGATCAATGTAGATGTGATTGACATTTACTATTGACGTCTACGATTAAACATTTATTCTGTTATGCGTCCTTAGTCTGGCGATGTAAAGACTTTACAACATAACTTTATGTCATTTATTTTTGATATTGTGTTCTTTTACATTCACGGAACCCTTGGCGAGCGAATTTTATTCGCACTTGTCCGACTTTTTTATTTAGTAATTAGTCAAATTGCACTTGCTCCTCCATCGAACGTCTGTCGGGAATCGAATAAAAGATCCTCCAACACTTTTGTATTAATAGTTTGGCTAGTAGAGATATCACTACCTAGTCAACCCTAAATTTTATGCATGAATTACTCCTTGATGATGGCAATTATCGCTCGCTCGAAGAATCGAGCTTTCATATAACTCTATGTGTGGGCTTTAATAATTGAGGAAGGCAGTGCGTCACATGATCAAGGAATATACCACTAGCTGGATCATTGGCAACACTCTTTTAATTTTGTTACTCCAAATTTTTTAAGTCATTTCATTTTTATTTTCTGTATATGTGATATACGTGAATTATGTGAATTTATTGTTTAGTTGTTATTCCTTCTTTAAAAAATATACAAAAAAAACAAAAACAAAGATTTACGTTCATCAACACCGAAATGCGTTCGGTGTTAACTAGAGCATTCAGTTATTCGACATTTTGAGTTATCCGAATATCGAATAACTTTTTCTTTAAATATCCGAATATTCGGTTACACTCAAAAAAATATTGCAGGTAAGATTTACAAAATCGTTTTGTAAAATTGCTAACAAAATATTTTTGTGAATTTACCAAAAAATCCTAAACTTTATAGAAAATTTTGTATACTTTTTTAAATATGAAAAACATTTGTAAACTTACCAATTGTTTTTGTGATTTGGATTAAAAAAGTACAAAATCATAAATATTTCTAATTACAACTTTTTTTTATTGTTTTGACAAAAATATTTTTAAGATTATGTTGATTTTTTTAAATTTTAAATCATAAATCGTGTATCCATAACAAAATGAAAATCAATTGTACAAAATTTTGTAAAATTTTGTGAACAGAAAAATAACATTCTACAATTTTTGTTGTAAAACTTAATACGAATATTGAAGATTTTTTTTTAAACTTTACAAAGAGACTTTTGCAATTTAAAAAATCAACAACTATTTTACAAAAAAAAAATTCTTTTTACAAGCACTTTTATAAAAGTTTATAAATTGAAGTCATAACGAAAATTGGTATTCAACCTTTTCAGTTACAATCTGGTTGTCTAAGTAGAAAAGTAATTTTTTTTAAATTTTGCTAATTTAGTGGTCTATATATAATAAATAGTGGTAGTGATAGTCCCTAGTTTGAACAGTATTAACATCATCGTCGTTTTAAATGACACTTTTGATGGTTAATACATAATAATTAATATTATGATGATATTATGATAATAATTTAAATTGTCGACTACGTTCAATTTTGATGGACAATAATAATGTAATAAAAATGAATCAAAATATGGCGACTGGAATAGCAGGACAACTGGCGAGCTATAATAAATCCGTTCCTTACTGAATGTATGGTAAGTTGTTTTAACTTAGAGTCTACATTCTTTATATATATGGGACGTTTTATCTCAAACGCATCAAGGCTGTGTTCAAAATTCTCGGTCGTAAAAAAATTTGTTTATGGCGCAAATATAAGCAAGATTATAGAGTTTCTTAAACTGTTTAACTGCTATACTTGTAAAATTCATCGCATCTTTTAATAGAAACCGTTTTTTCAATTTTTTTAACTATTAAATCAAAATGTTTAAGGGTATGTTCGTGCTTAGCAAGCAAAGGTCAGAAAAAGGGTTCAACTTTCAACGACTAATAGAATTTTGAGCTCAGCGTTGATCCGTTTGACGTGGTACATTCCATACATAGGTCAAAATCACGAATTTTAAACCAGAAATTCGGTTTTTTAACACAAACTTTTTGATTTGTTTTATCTTTTTTTACAGTGGAAGAGAAAATAAAAAACAACATTTCATAAGGAAGAAAAGTTTTTGTAATCGCGAGTGATTCTCCCTTTAAGTTAGCTGTAATTTTAAAAACCACGAGTTTCATATATGTTCAATTTGATGTATTTCACTAACAACTTAACGGCTTTCAAATTTTTTTTTGTTTTAATGAATGAGAAAGTCTTTTTTTAATTGAAATAAATACAATTACAGTTTTTGATTATTTGTTATAAAAAGTATTAAAAAATAATAAGGGATGGAGGGTGGATATCTCCGTTAAATTTTATTTTTTGCCTTATAATTTCATTACTTTTCTACGTAATACTAATCATTTAGATTTCGGCAATTTTTTTTTGAAAACTATGGAAATTTAAAAAAAACTAAAGAGATAATAATTTATTCAAAAATTTCTATAATTTCCAAAAATATCGCACAAAACCGAATTTTTTGTGAATTAATAAAGTTTTAAAATTATAAAAGAAAATATAAAAAACAATCGATGAGATGTAAACATTATTATTTTTTAATTTTGCATAGTAAATTGTTAAAAAATTATTACTTAAAATATTATTATCAAAAATGTCTTTTTTTAACCTTTAAACACAACAAAAATTTTTAAATCTCATAGTAGCTCATTAAATTAAACATTTATAAAACTCGTGCTTTTTAAAAATTAACCTTAGTTGTAAAGGGAGAACTGCTCATGACAAAAAAATAATTGTTCATGGGCAGAACTAAACCAAAATTGGAGAAACCCTTGTGTTACAAGACTAAAATTAATTAAATTCAACGCCTCAACGGGAGATATATTTCTTAATTTTCAACAGTAGAGGAAACCATAGGGTTAGAAATTGGTAAGCATAAACATGCAGCATGCAAGTTTGATGAAAAAGTTGATAATTATTTATTTTTTAAATTTGTTTACAGATCGAAAAAGATTTAAAATGGCAAAGTAAACCTATGCCACAAGAAAAAGTAAAACCATTTAGTGACGTAGCATTTTTCTCAATATTATAACATAAGGATAATCTGCAATTTTATTTCATTTAATACACTACGTTAACATCACATTAAGTGACGAAAGAAAATGTAAAACAAACATGTATCTTTCTTTAGAATTTAGTGTTCCGGATCCCAAAAAAGTTTCCTTTTCCTGATGAATTAGAGAAACTGCGATTTTTAATTTAGTAATTTAGAAAACGAAAATTCATTCAACATACCGAATAGGCTTATAAAATATTGTAAAAAATTTTAACTAGAAACTATTTACAAAATATAGCAAATGTATGCAAAAAAGTGTTTTATTTATTAACGGAGTTCCCATATGATACATGTGCATGTTTATATATGTATATATATATATATATATATATATATATATATATATATATATATATATATATATATATATATGTATATATATATATATATATATATATATATATATATATATATATATATATATATATATATATATATATATATATATATATATATATATATATATAATATCTATTTATATTACAAAAAAATATTATTAAATCCATAAATGCTTTTTGTTGATACTATAAAAGCGTTTGTACTTTTTCTAAAACTTTTGTGAAAACAATTTAATAAGTTTTATAAATTTCACAATATCTCTGATAAACTTAAATTTTTAATTTGAAGATTTTACAAAATATTTATTAAGCCAAAAAATGTTTCTGCCATTTTCATAATTTAATTTATAAACCTTAAAATCTTTTGTTGGATGTAAATAAAAGAATTTGTAGTGTTTATAAATAATTTTTTTCACAATGACAATATTTATTGTAAAAATGTAAATTTTACAAAAATTTTTGTGTGTTGTATATTTATAAAAAAATTGTAAAATGTATGTAGAATTTTATTAGTTTCACTTGGTTTTTTTTTTGAGTGTAGTATTCGAATAGTAAAAGAAGTACTAAGAACTATGAATAAAATCAAACAGGTTTAACATATTATGCATTTTATTTTATTTATTTTCTTGAAATATGCATTTAAAAAATAGAAGTGCGTTTAGATGTTTAAATTTTAGGCTACTTCTTATTTCAGATATGCCGCCGTAGAGAAACCTCTTTCAGTTTTTTTTGAGTGGGGCTGATAGTCAAACGACCATTATTCAAATTGTGTAATTTCTCTGTTCTTGTTTTGAACGAGTTTAACTAACAAAATTGTTACTGTTACTTACTAATGTTACTGTTAAAATGTTACTGTTACTGTATCTCATGTCGTGGAATCAGTAATTGAGCTAATCGCTAGTTGTAGCTTTTGTTGCAACTTTGATTGTTGACTGCAAGTGCGTCATTTATATTACCAGATACCTGCAACCATGGTTATTACTGTTTTCATCGCTAGGATCTGGTACATCTTTGAAGGCTGAGGATGCGAGAAAGGAAAGTTTTCACAGCAGTTTTCTTTGCGTAATCAAAATATTCGTTCGATTGTGGTATAACTCTAGTGTCAAGATATAGAAATAAAGTTGTTAAGGTTGTTTTGTTTCTTTTCTGATCCATTCGTTTTCTGATTTCGTGGAGTAAGATTTTACTTAAATCACTGTTCAGTTCCGTTAGAGAAGTAAATAAGAATTTGCATATGACTTCGGCTGTCATAAGTGTTGAATTTTTTTCGCTAAGTTCTTTGACTGCAATATTAAGCGGAGTTTATCCGTCAAGCACTTTTTGTAATAAAATTATTTCCCTTAAAATATTGAAATTTCTTAGTTTCGAAGTTTGAAAAAGAAATGAATGGTTGGAAAACCATTATATTTTGGGAGATAAAAAAATTCGAATATTCGCGTATAAATATTCGAATAACGAATACTTAAAATATACCCAAATTAATCGGATATTCGAATAGTCGAATATTCGGATTTGAATGCTCTAGTGTTAACAAAAAAATTAACAAAATTAATTTTAAACAATTTGTTTTAAACACGGTTTTAAACAGTGTTTGAAACAAAAGTGTTTAAAACAAACCAACTCTGACAAAGAGTAAAACAGAGATGATTATAGTCCCTGGGACTTCACCTACATAATTTTGTGATTACCACATATTTTATACTTCGTGATGCGCCTGTCCTTGACGAGCCTGAAAACATTTGTTCTATGATTTTTCTCAAATCGGCCGTTTTGCGTCCGGCAAGCTCCCAAAAATGCCGATTGCCCGTGATCTTGTAAATTTTCTTCCACATTTATTTTTTTTGACTGTGGAGGTTGGAAATTTGTTTTAGAATACGAGGGTAAGCTTGTCCGACCAAAATGTGTTTGCTATTGTCGAGTCCGACAACTGACATTTTGGATGTTTGGGTTGTCGGACTAGACAATAGCAGACAAATTTTTGTCGGACAAGGTTACCCTTGTGTTCTAATCAAATTTCCAACCCCCATAGTTAAAAAAAAACAAAATTTACAAGATCCCGGGAAATCGGCATTTTTCGGAGCTTGCCGAAAGCAAAAGCGGCCGATTTGAAAAAAATCGCAGAACAAATGTTTTCGGGCTCGTCAAGGACAGGCGCATCACGAAGTATAAAATATGTGGTAATCACAAAATTATGTAGGTGAAGGTCCAGGGACTATTATTTATTTTGGGATCAATTTATTTCGAAAAAAATTACATTAGTCAAATTTCTACTCCTAGTTCGTACCATTTGTTTGTTGTGTCATTTGTTTTTTGTGTCATTTGTTATTTTTATCATATATTTTTTTATTATCAAAATTTTGTTATACTGCTTACAAAATCATTAATATTTTTAATAGTTTTTGGTTTTCCATCATAATTGGTAGAATTTCAATAGTGATTTATTAATTTTATGCATTGTGTTTGTCAATTTCAATGGGAACCCAAAAGTTTATTTTAAATATTTTAATCTGTGACACTGAATAGATTCGCACAACGACCAATTTTCGTATTCGCTGGTAAAAAATACTACTATACTATACTAAATCCTAAAGGTTACAATATTTGTTACATGAAGACTCTCAAGACTTAATGCAATACGCATAAAAGAAAAAGTTTTTGTTGATTTGTAACATTTTTAAATTTTTTGATCTACGGGTGTGACAACCATACAACCATACTCCCATTCCTCCTATTGATATACGAGTAACAGTGAAATATAATATACTAATGGTAATAGCTGTGCTGTTGAATGAACTCTATTCAGTCTAGGGAAGCGCATTATTTATCTTGTATCACTTTACTACATGGTGGAGCATCTCACATGTGTTCCATAACTGTAAT
>OY856186.1:212027383-212095207 GCA_963693315.1 Diogma glabrata
TAAGTTTGTCAAAAAAATGTTGTCAAGTGTGTCAAAAGAAAGATTTTTATTTATTTTTCTACCCATTTTTTTGGAACAAAATAAAATTAATAATTTGTATGACATGAAATTTTATTATTATTATAGAGAATTGCATTACAAGTTTTGAAAAAAATAATGTCAATTGTGTCAAAAAATGATTCCATTTATTTTTTTAGCTAATTTTTTGGAAAAAAAATGTAGCTGTTTTTATGACGTAAATGTAATTGAAAATGAAATTGGACATAGAAAATTTTGAATTTGTTATAGTTTTTGAAATATTTTTGGAATTTCGAAAAAAATTCGTATTTTTGAATTTGTAATAATTTTTGCAAAATTTTTAGAATTTTAGAAACATTTTTAATTTTTGATTTTGTAAGAATTTTTGGAATATTTTTAGAATTTTGGAAAATTTTAAATTTTTGATTTTATTATAATTTTTGGAATTTTGAAAAAAGTTTCAATTTTTAAATTTTGTAATACTTTTGAAATATTTTTAGAATTTTGAAAAAAGTTTGATTTTATTATAATTTTCACAATATTTTTGGAATTTTGAAAGAAATATGAATTTGTGATTTTGTAATATTTTCTCGAATCGCTAAATGGAAGGTTTTTGAGTAGTTTGCTGAAAATGTAATTGAAAATGAAATTGGACATGGAAATTTTTGAATTTGTTAAAATTTTTGAATATTTTTGGAGTTTTGAAAAAGTTTCAATTTTTGATTTTGTAAGAATTTTTGGAATATTTTTAGAATTTTGAAACATTTTAAATTTTTGATTTTATTATAATTTTTATAATTTTGGAAAAAGTTTCAATTTTTGATATTGTTATAATTTTTGCAATATTTTTAGAGTTTTGGAAAAAGTTTGTATATTCGAATTTTTAAGAATTTTTGGAATATAGAAAAAGTTTAAATATTTGATATTATTATAATTTTTCTAATATTTTTAGAATTTAAAACAAAATAGGATTTGGAAAAAAGTTTTAATTTTTGATTTTGTAAGAATTTTTGGAATATTTTTAGAATTTTGAAAAATTTTGAATTTTTGATTTTATTATAATTTTGGAAAAAGTCCCATCTTTTGATTTTGTTATAATTTATGCAATATTTTTAGAGTTCTTGAAAAAAGTTTTAATCTTTGTATTTGTAATAATTTTTGAATATTTTTAGAATTTAGTTTGAAAAAAGTTTGAATTTTTGATTTTAGTTAATTTTTACAATATTTTTGGAATTTGAAAGAAATATGAATTTGTGATTTTGAAATATTTTCTCGAAACGCTAAATGGAGAGGTTTTGAGTAGTTTGCTGATTGTATAATATTTTCACTAAATTATGTTAATATATGATCTGTTATAATTTTCCGACAACGTAAAGATGTTTCGAGTTAGTTTTGTAATACATATCTAAACAGAGACAAAAAATACATGTACTTTAACCAAAAAATGTGTTTGATATACATCGCTGCCCAAAACTAAAAACCATGTCTTCATAAATGTTTTTTTGCCGAAAACTATATCAAAATCCTTAACCCACACCGAAGCCTTGATATCTCAGAGCTGTGAGATTTCAGCCCTTCCATTTTAGAATTCTTTTAAAGTGCATAGTTTGAGCAACTTTTATTAAACAAAGTTTTTGCTGAAACTCAATAATTTCCTACTTATTTGCGAGAGAACATATCAATTTTTAAACCCCAAAAAAACGCTTTTCAGATGTTTTTTTGACGAATAACTCAGAAAGTAAAGATTTTAGGGAAAAAATTATTATGATTCAAAATTTAGTTTATTAAATACAAAGAAACGGTAGGCTTATGGTCTCTGTAGACCCAATACAAACAGAGTAATAGTCTGTTGAAGATTGGTTCGCATTCTTCAAACGCCAAAATTGAAAGTTTCAAAGGGCAATAAACAAAATACAATGCATTTAAAATTTAAATATTATGTTTCCGAATTTTTGTACATATAATAAATATTTATATATTTATAGATTTCATCCTTGCATATTCTATAGAATAGAATACTATAGTATTATTAATACATCAATGCCAATTTACGTAATCTCATATCTGCAAAACAATGTGAATGGCTTTGAACCGTAATTCGCTTATTTTTTAAGCTGTCATGTCCTTAAAAAAACTATTTTGTAGAATTTTTTAGGCCCTATAACCTCATTTATCAGCTTGGACCTATAAGCTTGGACTTTTTCTTATGAAATTTCTTATTGTAATTGAATGACGTGAGAATTCCGTGCATTAGGTTAGTATAACGATAATTATATTGGAACCTACTGGTAATAGACTGAAAATTTGCGAGATTATAAATGAAAATGTTATCTATAAAAAAGTTAAAAAAGTAGGAACTGAAACAACATAAACTCAAAAATGATGAAAGCATGGGCGTTTGCGCATTTGTTTCAACAGGCCTGGGGTCTCATCCTTTGGACTTGGATAATTTTTTTACTTTTGGAAAGATTTATATTTTATCTACGTGAGCAAAAGTTTTCAAATGTGAGCTTGGTCATTTTCATATAGTTCAAGGACAACAAAGTTTATTAAATTTTTAAAACATCTTATTTCCAAGGAACCTTAAACGCCAAGATTGTCATTTTCTAAATAATGATAGAAAAAGGCTTAAATATTTAATATTTGTTAATTTTATTTAAACATTAAAATTCAAACGGTCGCTATTACGCCTTAGATTATTTGACTTTTAAGAATCTAGCCACTTGGTCAGCTCGCGAATTTGTGCAAAAGATTATTTGCTGCAACATACACAGAAATTTTTTTTGGTGTAGGTCAAAAATTGCTTTTTCAGATAATATTTAAAATATATTTAAATATATCAAAAATATATAACAATTGAAATAATAATATTAAAATATATAACAATCGAAAGAAAATAAATTACATTGCTTTATTTATAGCATATAAATTAAATAACAACAGTAAAGAATTTTATTTACTTCAAAATTAAATTCATTCACAATATATTAAAAATTATTCATTGATAAATTATTTAAAAATAATAATTTACCATAAACGAGATCATTATATAAAATTATGATAAAATCATATAGATTTCTAAAATCTTTATTTTCTAACTAAACAACGAGATAGGATAAAAACTAATCAGCATAAAACAAAACAAACAAAAATATGTATAGTTAACGGATAGTTTAAAAAAAATTGATTTTAAGTTTTAAACCTTTTTTTCTTTTGAGCAAAATAAAAAAGAAACAAAATTAAAATTAAATTAAAATATCTGAGGGCGAAAAATAAGAAAGTAAAATTTACCCTAACTGGTTTTAACTTTAACTGAGGATGGTAAACTGGCCCTTAACCTGTAGAAAACCAAAAAAAGAAAAAACAGGCACTTTTAGATTTAGACATCCTTGAAAATTAAATTTTTTGAAAAATAACCACTGCGATTTTTTGCAAAACCTAATTCAGTATCTTTTTTATTAAAGGAAGTTCAATCAAATGCGCAAACGTGCCTTCAATAAAATCATCTAGAAATACAATTTTTTTCATCACTGTAATCTTTTTATAAAGCCTGACTCCCCTACCTTTTAAACAAAAAAAAAATGGAAACGGGTTCGGGTTCAAATTTCTTGATGCGATTTTCCATCAGTTATTAAAAAACTGCTTTAGTTTTTTTCAATTCCTATTTAACGATGTATCGGAATAGAGCTACAGGGACAAAATGCCTTTAATTTTAAAGTTAAAAGCCAAATATGGTGATATAATTTTTTCTAAACATAATAAATATATAAAATTTAATAACGTATATGTAGTAAATCTGTAGTTATTAACATATAAACTAGGTACGGTATTTGCTAAAAGTTTGGTAAAACTAACATATTTGTGCGAATGTTTATATCGTTGTATACGAATGAAAGTAAACATAATTCAAACAGCTAACTTGTCAGAAAATCAAGTCTTAAAGTCAACACCGTCAAATTCATCGAAAAGATTCCAAATATAATTCCAAAACTATGAGGTTGAGTTAAGAAATCAAGAAAATTCATCTTATTTTACTGCCATTAATTGCACAATCTGCATTCTAATGAATCGTTTTTTACAAATAAAAATCAAAGAATAGTTTTAGTATTTTATTTATATACATAATATATAATCTACTTTTAAACATAAAAAAAAACAAACGAAAAAACCATTTTAAAATTAATATTTTTTATATTTTTCATTTTCATTTCTATTTTTCCAATTGTTTTTTCATTTTTATATGTATGTTAAATTTTAACTGAGACCAATTGTGATAGTTAAGTTAATTAAGAATTTAACTTGCATGTTAAACTAACCGACACTTGTGAAACCCAGTTAAGTGACAGATATGTTAAATTTAACATAACTGAGAGAAAAAAAACGAAAATTGTATGCAAAATATTTTTATCATTCAATTTTCTCTCAGTTAAATTTAAGTGCCGGTTAACTAGCTGTAACTTTAACTGAGGATGGTGAAACTGGCCCTTAGACTACATAAATAGCACAAAAATTTTTGAGTGCAAAATCTTGATTGTTATTACCCTAACGTTGACTATTCTTCCGATTACATTGTAACCTCAAAGAAAATGTGCGATTTCATGATTAATTCGGATTCTATATTGATTAACAGCAACGTTACGTAAATCGTTTGTCTGACATCTTGTTAATTAATAGACTTCTACAATCGGTGGTAGTCAGTGTGCAAATGTTATTTTCATAGGCTGGCAACAGCAGAGGCTTGAATCTGGTGCTGGTTCATTGATTCTTCTTCCATGACCATCTTAGCTCTTGTAATGCCACTGTATAATGTGTACTTATGTGATTTCAAGTTTTTAAAGATATTGTGATCATCAGAGGCTTAGTACGATCCATGCCTTCATTTTTAAATCGTTGTTTGGAGACATGTGCTGAAGTTGTTATTGTGATGAGTTCGGGATAAGCCGAGGCAAGTGTATAGAGTTTATTACAAATTGCGTTTTACGGAAACGGCGGCTTAGTCCATCTTAATTTTCAATAAGAACAACCTTTTTACACTTTTACATAGTAAACCACTTGATTCAAAAGAGAGGTCCAATGGCCCGTTGTATCACGGAGTTTAACTCGTATAGTTCGTCTGCAACCTTATTATTGCACCATATACCATATTCTGTTAGCGTTACCTATTTCAATACGAGTTTATTTTTTCTTTGTTTGTAGTTTGGTCGTAGAAAAAATTTCTGATAATAAATTAAATGAATGAATGATATAAATTAAATTCTCGAATTTCATATCACATAAGGTTTTAACTAAATGTATTTGTTCAATTTATTTGCATTAAAAGGATTGAATTTCAAGAACTCGCTTTATGTTTCAAGGCTTCATTCTCATAGAAATATTTATACCATTCTGTTCTCTTTACTACTATTGTGCTCGATACTGCTCGATAGTATTTTTTTGAAAAATTTTCACCTTGATTTTCTTAAAATATAGTCGAAAAAGAAAAGTTTAAAATTATGCTGTCATATCGACTTCCCACCTAATCTGTGAGCCTAAATATTGCCAATAAATTCCAGCCAAATCAAAAATATGTCGGTCAAATTTTTCCCAAGTTTGTCCGGTTTGTAAAAAAATTGCCCACACAAAAAGGTCATGTTTATGATTAGGTTAGTTTAGGTTAGAATTGCCGTCCAGGTGCCACCATCTCGGAACCGGGACCTGATCTGAGCCAAATCAGTAAACGAACAGTGAATATAAAGAACCGTTTCCTCCTCCTCTTCGTTGCAGCTGCGACAATAGTCATGGGAGACGACACCCAGGCACATGTTGGTCGATAAGACAGTGTTCCGCAATAACCCCCACAATAATGCTGGTATCTCTACGATTTATTGCTATCAGTTGATTAGGCCTGGAGTGGGACATCTGCATGTCAATCACACAAGTCGTACGCTTCGATTTGGAATTGTAGTTTGTACGATACAAACGATATTCCCAACCTAGCCATGCTTGTGCCATGCTTATTTATTTATTTATTAGGGAACATTTATTAGGGAACATTAGATTCACCACGGTCGAACAATTTTTCGATTTTTCATCACCCTGTATCTTAAGACAAGGCTAAAAAAAACACTGTAAAGCCTTGTTGCGGTGGCCGTCTTGATTTACTTAGATCACCTTGTCTTAAAAAAATAAACGTAATATTTTCCAACCTGAACACAGCTTCGGTTGTCTACTTTCTTATCTTAATTTCACAAAATGGCTCTATTTTTGAGGCGAGCGCAAGTGAGCTACTTATCTTTTCTTACTTTTTAACAAAGTTTCGACAGTTGTTTGAAAATAAGATGAGTTAATCTTGTTTTGTTAAATTAAACAAATTAATACAATCATAGTTTTTTTTAATTAAATCTATTATATTTTGAATTTAATAACTAATAATAACTATGTATGGAATTTGTTTATTAGAATAATATTCAATAAATTAATTTTTATGGTTTTATGAATTAATTCGAATGATACACCGAATTCATTTTATTATATTTTTCTCGAAACTTTGATTGTAATTTGTTTTGACAGACAAAAACAGTTTAAATAAATTATATATTTTTGACAGCCATAAAAATTAAGGTCGTCACCGCAACACTCCTATCTTATCTAGCCTTAGTTTTGTCCTGAGAAAACTAAAGTAAGATAAGCTAAGCAAAAGTCAGATTAGAAATCAATACGGCCATCGCAACAAGGCTTAAATAAGCAGAATTTTTTTTTCATCTACGATAACAAATTTTAATACGTAAAGTATGGAGGGGCTGAAATCTCAAGCTCTGAGATATCAAGACTTCGGTCTGGTTTAAGGATTTTGATATAGTTTTCGGCATAAAACTTCTATGAGGACATTGTTCATAGTTATCGGCAGCGATGTATATAAAACCTAAAACTCTTTGTAAAAATACAAGTATTTTGTTTAGAATTATTACAAAACTAACTCGAAACATCAATACGTTGCCAGAAAGTTATAACAGATCATAAATTAACATGATGATGATACAGTGAAAATATGATACAATCAGCAAACTACTGAAAAACTTCTACATTTAGCGTTTCGAGAAAATATTACAAAATCAAAAATTCATATTTCTTTCAAAATTCCAAAAATATTGTAAATATTATAATAAAACCAAAATTTTAAACTTTTTTCAAAATTCTAAAAATATTCCAAAATTATTACAAAATCAAAGAGTAAAACTTTTTCAAAATTCTGAAAATATTGCAAAAATTATAACAAAATCAAAAATTCTTACAAAATCAAAAATTGAAAATTTTTTCAGAATTCTAAAAAAATTGCAAAAATTCAAAAATTCCAACTTTTTCCAAAATTCTGAAAATATTCCAAAAATTATAACAAATTTAAAAATTTCCATGTTCAATTTCATGTCATACATTGATTTAATATTTTCCAAAAAATTGGATGAAAATAAATGAAAATTCTTTTGTGACACACTTGACAATATTTTTTGACACTCTTAATAATCTAGTTTTTGGTCTCCCCATCAAGATTTTTCCAAATTCAATGTCAATACTCATTATCACTTAAAATTAATAAAAAAATATGCAAATTTTCTTGTTTTGACACACTTACTGATTATTTTAACAAATTTCCGGTACAGTTATCGAACACATATCCTTTCGGCTCTTACCATAAGTAAACCTATTTGTAGAAACCAAATTTTTGAAATCGCTCCATTCGTTTTCCGGCTTGAGTCGGTTGTGACGGCCATTTTTCTTTGCTTTTTTGGAATCGTTATGACCTAAAATGTCGAGAAATGCCAAACAAAAAATTAGGGATAACATTTTCACTTTTGGCTCGAGAATGTAATACTTTGAATTAATTAGAAAATGAATGTTTTTGTAATACAAATAATGTAATACCTTATAAGACTTAATTTAAATACAGTCGATTGTTTGTTTCGCCGTGTTTTCCACATTCAACTAGGGTGACCAGACCAAAAATTCCGAATTTGAGATCATGAAAAATTAAATCAAAACGATGAAAATGGAATATGATCCGTATGATATTTCCGGATTTTCTTGGTCACTTAGTAATTATTTTGTCAATTTTTGTACAACCGTAGAAAAAATCGCAAATGAGTCTAGAAATAATGTTTATCAACAAGGATGCCGATCATTTTTCGGAGCTATAACTATGGGAGGGTTGCACAATATAATAAACCAGGGGCGCACACGGAAAATGTTTTAGGAGGAGGGGGTCCAAAGAAAATTTTTTTTTAATAAAAAGCATTATGCTATAGAAATTACAATATTTACCACAACAACACATAGATACCTATTAAGACCTACGTCTCACAACAACCTGCATTCTGAGGTGTTGATGAATGCTTTTTTAAGCTTTTGTGGATTGAACGCCCCCGAGACAATTGATTCCGGCAAAGCGTTCCGTTTGTACGATGTATGCACAAAGAAAACCCTCTGCATTCTGTCACTTTGAAAGTGAGTGGTTTCAACAGTTTGACTGTTTGCATAAACCGATTGACGTGTAAAACAGGGAAAATAATATGATTGATCCGATTGCATGATGGAACCGATACCATCCAAGCACTGCATATAATGGCGATGGCAAAAAATGTGTCAAAAAACTCGGCTTCCTTATTAGATGTAAAAATTATCTTACTCCGTATCAATTACTCCACATTTTTAAGGCCTATATTTGGTTCTGTATGGAGCATTATTGTCAAGTCTGGAGCGCTACATCTGCTTCCATCTTAGTTCTTTTAGAATCTGTTCCTGCTATGCGAATTATGGGTAATCGAAATTTAACATCAAATTTTGCTTCCCTACAACATCGTCACACTGTGAACGGAGTGAAATACTTTTTACATTTAATCAGGAGGCCGAGTTTTTTTGGCTTTCCGCCATCGCCATTATATGATCGTTCCACAGTTGAAAATTGTGACTCCCAATAAACCTTAGCTTTGCAGTGCAGTGTACTATCATATGCAAAACTATTTATCGGATTACTGGTGATTTTTAACAGTGCGTTTATATAAATAAAAATAGAGTGGAGAATAAAAATGAGCAACGGGGTACACTAGCGTTAATTAATTCTGACTCAAAGGAAAAGCCATCTCATGACTAAGAGTAAGGTTATTGATCTATAATTTGAAATATCACATTTGGCAAAATGTTCATTTTTTGGGGACGGGCTGGACATTGGCTAACTTCTAGCACGAAGGAAAAAAATACCAGATTTATAGGATTTGTAGAATATTTGGGTAAGAGGAGGAGTAAGTCTTTCATTTTCTTCATTTTCATTCCTAATCTTTCATTTTCACATCTAAAGACTGGATTTGCGACATTTCTTTAGGAGTTTCCAAAACGGTGGAGTTTAAAGGAAAGCGTTCCGCGAGCAACGTGGCGTTGCTGCGTCAGTGACGATTAATTCACCACAATAACAAGAGGGATAGAAGATTTGGTACCAGACTTTAAAGAATGAATGGCACTGTAAAAATTTTGTCAGAAATGAACATGGTAGAAAGTTTTCCGCTTTCGCTCTGTTAATACCTGTTTTTTCGTTTTTGATTATCTGGTTCGATATTTTATTGATCTTTAGATATTGGGAACGATTTAAGGGGTTTTTGTTATTTTTTTTTTTTTATTCAAAGTTAGGCATGTTTAGTGTTAATTATAATAAATTATAAATTAACGTCTCTGAATATCCGAAGATACCATGCCAACTAGGGATAAGAATGGAATGCAAATTAAGATTCTCTGAGAAATTTATGAACGTTACTTTTAAAGCCTTGAGGATTAAATTCATCAGGGAAAACCCAGGAAGGTAAGGCATTCCAAAGATGAGAGACTCTATTGAAAAAGTCACGTTGGAAGGCTACAGTTCTACACCTAATTATTTGAACTGTAAAGGGATGCGCTGCTACGTTTGCTCTGGTGTGACGCGAAAGGTTTGCTGATTTAGGTAAAATCGATTTGATCTCTTCAGAAGCTCGTTCATCCATGATATATTTATAAAATATAGTCAAATCAGCAACATTTCTTCTGTGCTGCAAGGAATCAAGACCGTTAGTAAGACTTGGGTTACCAATGAGTTTAATAGCTCTACGCTGTACAGAATCAAGGCAGTTGAGACTACTCAAGTAAGCTCCACCCCATATGTGAGAACAGTATTCCATGCAGGGACGTATAAAAGATTTATAAACTAAAAGAAGTTGTTCGCTATCGAAAAACTTACGACATCACCCCAAAAATCCTAACTTTTGAACAGCATTCTTAGCCAGATTAAAAATATGAGAATTCCACTTCATATTGTTTTCAATCTCAACTCCTAGAAGTCTGACAGACTCATTCTCTAAAAGATTTTTGGGGCCAAACGTTAATGGAAAAGGATTGGGTGTCGTTATCCTAGAAAAATGATAAATGAAAAATGGATCCAAATGTTAAATAATCTACGTTTGTTTCAAAGGGCCAATTTGGCTGCCTTGGAAAACAAATATTTTTGTTAGGATTTCATTTTTGGGAAGGGAACGAATGTATTGAAAACATTCTACTCAAACAAAGTTTATACTATATTATTATTATATTATTATTTTACTTTTATATTTTTTTAACTCAGATAATGGACCAACTTACCAGAGTTCCTGACAATCCTGGCCAAAGTAGTGAATTGTTTTTTGTTTTTGTTTTTTTTTGATAAATGATCTTTCGTTGGTACAATTTAGAGTATCAGAACTTTTAGGTGGAACAGATCATAATTTGATTTTCAAATATATGTTTAATTGAAATGTTTAACAGATATGTTTAATTCAAACATTTCTGCTTCTAATTTTTCAAAAATAATTCACGTAGCTGTAGGTATGGCCAAGTTTATTCCAATTGATCGTTCCGAAAACTGATATATTATGGGTTTAGAGTAAATGTAAAAATGCAATAAATACAAATAGAAAGAAATGTATGTAGAAAACTAATAGATGCAAAGAAATATCTATTTATTACGAAAAAAGCTACTAAATTTACTGAGCAACCCAGGTCATCATCAAAACTTTAAAATTAGCCTTCAAAAATTCTCAAAGAAAATTAATCAATATGTACTACCAAATTGTAGTTCCCTAGTTAGCATCGTATCTTCTGATATTCAGAAACGTTAATTTATAATTTATTATCACTATACACTATACAATATCTAAAACAAAATACTGAAAAATTATCGGAAAGAGGGGTCCGGACCCGAACCCCCCCCCCCTTGTGTGCGCCCCTGAATAAACTTACGTATAGCTACGGCTGCAGATAATTTTATATTTAAATTCGAGAATGATGATGATAATTGAGAATGATGTTTTAGAAAAGAAACTGTTCGCTTTCTTTGAATTTTGTATTGTTTTATATAACATTTACCACAGTGAATTTTAAAAAAGACTGAAAAAGTAATGAAAAAGTACAGAAAAAGTACTGAAAAAGTAATGAAAAAGTAATGAAAAAGTACTGAAAAAGCATAATTAATTTACTAAGAGACAGGATATCAAAAAGGATAATCAAAAGTATCTGCACGTGCTCAGTGGCGTAGCTAGCATGGGTGGCACCCGGGGCGGATATTGTGGTGTCACCCCAAAAATAAAAACTGTCAATAATAATAAAAAGCCGATAAACGTAATTTATAATTTTTTTTAATTAATACAAATGAGCATTATTATTATAAGCCCGCAAGTAATTTTTAACTAATTTTAATTTGCTGAAACTGCTCTCACACGAAGCCACTAATACGCAAATAGTCATAAATAACTTTAGTGCGACCGTAAGATTCGGAAGAAATTCTAAAAAATCCCATTCTACGATGAATTTCAAAAAGTCTAGGTACACCCAGTTAGAAACTGTAACATTGGCCGCTTTTAAATGCCTCCTCACCCTTTGTATCTCTATGAGGGGTTCTGTTGCCAATACCGCATCATAAAAACCAGTAAATTTTGATACCGATAATTTTAACTCTTCACTGTTCGCCAAAAGCTAAGTGTTTGTCTGCACAACCTCGAACAATGAAGCTAAATCTTGAACTGACTTCAGTCTAGTTCGGAGTTCAACACTGAATCGGTCAAGACATTCCAACATGTCCTTTTTAAGTTGAGCTCTCAGTGTCAGTCCAACATTAGGTGCAAACTCACCACCCGTTCGTTTTTTGCGTTTTTATGACGAATTCGGCTTTCCATTGGAATGTCATAGTCCTCCGACTTTTTCGCAGCAAGATCTATTGCCTCTTCTACAATGAGACTTCGTTATGAATTGACTCTATTTTTGTAGCTAATTGATCAATATTCAAGCCCGTGCTTTGCAATCCAATCTGAGCACAGATATTATTTCTCTTAGAATATCATTCCAAAACAAACGATAGCAAAGAAACGAAAAATCACATGCTGCATTGATAAGGTTCTGTGCAGCGCTTCTAGTGTCTACATTTTCTTGTTGATCACTTAACTTCTCAATTTCAGCCACAATCCCATCAAAGTTTTCGGCCAATACTTTTACTGCAGCATAATGAGCACTCCAATGCGCTGTTAAGAGTATTTTAACAGTTGCTTTGTTCAGTAGCGGATTTAGGCCTAGGCCCGTGAGGCCCGGGCCTAGGGCGGCAAATTTTGAGGGGCGCCAATTTTAAAAAAATAAATGTTTATACCTGAATTAGATTTATTATTATTATTGTTATTATTTTCATTATTTTATACACACACATATATGTATATATATGTTTATATATATATATATATATATATATATATATATATATATATATATATATATATATATATATATATATATATATATATATATATCGAACCAACACGTAGTTATGTGTGGGCTTTGTGCCTCGGTTGAGGTGGTGGGCGGTGCGTCTGGGGTGCGCTGCATCATCTGGATATTGGCATTTAGTTTTGTTTTGTTTTCTGCAAATTTCTCACAATTTGTTTTTCACTTATTATTTTGTTATTATTTCTTCATCTTATCATGAAATATTGGCATATGTCATATTTTGTAGTATGATAGGATTTTTTACTTAGTTATGCATTTTAAAATAAAACACAAAAAAATAAAAATAAACATTTTGATATATATATGGCAGTACAACCGAAAAAAAATAAGTCTGCAAGTGGTAAAGCAAATTTGCGTAATCCACCCGCCCATAAAGCGGCATGTCCACGGAATTTGCAGGGACAAAACATATATGAATCAATAAAAAATTTTAAAATACATGTTCAAAACATCTGCGGATTGAACGCTAACCATGACCACGTGCAACATCATCTTGAGCACGACAAACCGAACATTCTATTCCTTACAGAAACACAAGTTTCTGAAAATTTTCTCTTTATAGAATCGCTTAATTCCAAATATAGGCTCGAATCAGCTTTCAAACTCCATCAGGGCGTATGCGCATTCATTCATGAGAGTGTTGCGTACACGCGCTTTCCAAATTTTGAACTACACGGTGACGGCTTCAATACAATGGTTTTAAAGATTTGTCTTCCAGAAATGACTTTTTTTACAATAGCTTTATACCGGTCCCCCAACAAACGTAACCCAAACTTTTTTAATATACTGACAAAAATTATGGACGAGATTAGAGCAAAGTCCCCTAATTGTGAAGTTATCGTTACCGGTGACTTCAACGTCCACAACAAGTCATGGTTGGAATTCTCCAAATCGACCGACGATGTTGACAATAGTGGAAAACTGGCAGAAATTTTTGCCGCGTCTCAGGGCCTATTCCAAATTGTTAAAAGCCCGACTTTCACTCCCCGTAATGGCGGTGATAATAGTTTTCTACTAGATCTCTATCTTACCACAATGCCAGATATTACGAGTGTCGATGTTGCGAAAGGTAGTATTGGAAATTCTGATCATTATTTAATCTCATCAGTTATCAAAACTGATTTACTTAAAACTACAGCTCCCAAACCCCGTAAAATATTTCACTACTCAAAAATGGATAAGAGTGGTCTTCAAAATTTTTTCCATGGTTTCCCTTTCGACCGTCATTGTTTTTACACTGACAATGTAAATGTTTCTGCTCAAAACTTTACAGAAACCATCCAATTTGCTATCAATAAATTTGTCCCTTTCTCCATAGTAAAACCCAAACAAAAATACTTGTATTCGAAAGCTGCCAAAACGGCACTTAGAAACAAACGTAGATCATTTAATATTTGGATTCATAACAAAACTCCCACTAATCGATCCCAATATCTAAAGGCCAACAAAATATCTAATCAGATTATCTCAAACGAAAAGTCCGAAATTGACAGAGCGAAAGCCTCAAAACTTACGTCTATGTCTGTTTCTGACAAGAGTTTCTACAGTGCCATTAATTCTTTAAATTCTGGTACAAAATTTTCTATTCCCCCTATTATTGATGGTGATTTAATCGTCAATGATCCCGCAAGAAAAGCTAACTTGTTCGCTGAACGCTTTGCTCTGAACTCCACTGTTTTGGAAACTCCTAAAGAAATACCCCAAATCCAGTCTTCAGGAGTTAATATGATTGAACTTCACTTCAAACCCAAAATAGTCGCTAAACTTTTAAAGGGGTTAAACATCAACAAAGCATCAGGAATGGACAATATTCCACCCATTATTTTAAAAACCTTTTCCAAAGAACTTGCACCAACTTTGACTAAAATATTCTACCAATCCTACAAATCTGGTATATTTCCCTCGTGCTGGAAGTTGGCAAATGTCCAGCCTGTCCCCAAAAAGGGACCAAAATCCGATATCTCAAATTATAGGCCAATAGCTTTACTATCGGTCCTATCCAAAGTCTATGAGCATTATATTAATACACATATTTCAAAATTTCTGGAAGAAAATCATTTAATATCGGACAGCCAATACGGTTTTCGAAACAAAAGATCAACTACCGATCTATTAAACTATGTAGCGCATTGTTGGAACAGCATACTTGATAAAGGTGGTGAAACATACGTTATCGCTTTAGACATCTCCAAGGCATTCGATCGAGTCTGGCATGCCAACTTAATCAACAAGCTCGTTGCGTACGGTTTTCATCCCAATGTTGTGAAGCTGATTCAAAATTTTCTATCCGACCGATGCATTTCGGTCTCCTTAGACGGATATTCTTCTGAGTCTAAACTAATTAACGCTGGTGTACCCCAAGGCTCAGTATTGTCCCCAACCCTATTTTTGATTTATATCAACGAATTGTTGAAAATCACCAGCAACCCAATAAATAGCTTTGCAGATGATAGTACTCTGCACAAGTCGTTCGAGCCCCTTCCTTCAAAAGGTAAAATGCACGAACGAATTAATCCTGCCCGGAGAGACGCTGCCATAAACGTGAACAAAGACCTGAATAAAGTCGCCGACTGGGGTGACCAAAACCTTGTCAATTTCAACTCCACCAAAACACAGCTGTTGATTGTTTCCAGATTAAAGACCGAGTTCCCCAAAGATATTTTATTTAGTATGTGTGATGAACCAATAGGTGAATGTAAAAACATTCGTTTATTGGGTGTCGCAGTTTCAAATGACCTACTCTGGAACGATCATGTAATGGCGATGGCAAAAAGCGCGTCTAAAAAACTCGGCCTCCTAAATAGATGCAAAAAATTTTTCACTCCATACCAATTGCTCCATGTTTATAAGTCCTATATTCGTCCCTGTATGGAGTACTGCTGTCAAGTTTGGGGTGCTGCCTCTGTTTCCATCTTGGCCCTCTTGGACTCTGTTCAAAAGCGAGCTATACGAATTGTAGGTGATCGAACTTTGACATCAAAACTTGATTCCCTACAACATCGTCGCACTGTTGCTGACCTCGTTGTTTTTTACAAATATCGTCATCAGCAGTGCTCAGATGAAATCAGCGGCATCATGCCTCAGACTTATTCTTACCCCCGTTCCACTCGGCAATCGGCTGCCGCAACCAGTGAAACGGTAAAGATCCCGCGCTGTCATACTGGCAGATCGCAGAGAGACTTCTTTGTCCGAACTGCGTACAAATGGAATAGTTTGCCGGAACACTTAGTCTCAGGTGGCTTCAACCCACAGATGTTTAAAAAAAGCGTTAATCTACACCTCAGAACGCCAGTTGTTGTGGGACCCAGGTCTAGACCTAGGTCTTAAAAGGTATTTATGTGTTGTTGTGACACATATTCTAAACCCTATTACACAACACATTTTATTAAAAAAAAAAAAAAAAAAAAAAAATATATATATATATATATATATATATATATATATATATATATATATATATATATATATATATATATATATATATATATATATATATAATATATATATATATATATATATATATATATATATATATATATATATATATATATATATATATATATATATATATATATATATATATATATATATATATATATATATATATATATATATATATATATATATATATATATATATATATATATATATATATATATATATACATATATATATATATATATATATATATATATATATATATATATATATATATATATATATATATATATATATATTAGACTGGTCGTTAAAACGTTAAAAACTAAATTTTCCGAGACGCCCCCTGGAAAAATTCTTTTTGGTCAAAAAACCACAATGGCACTATTTTTTTTTTTAAATCAAAAGAACACGTGCCGCAAAATCGTCGAAGTTGATTTTTTGAAAAATTCGTAGACTTTTTCAAATATCTCATATAATATACAGATGTCAAAAAAAATTACATAACCATTTTTGTAGGAAATTTAATTCTCTACAAAAAAGGTCCAAGTCATTTTTTCCCGAAAACGTATAGTTCTCATGATATTTTGAAAACGAACTTGTAAGTTTTCGTAATTTTTAAAAAACATAAAAATAAAGATGACGAAAAAATCCTAATTTTCTTCTTATTCTATAGAATGAAATGTATAAAAAAATAATCGTGACAAAAAAAATCAAAATTAGTACTTTTTCGTCGAAATTTTCATCATTTGGTTTTACGAGTTTCGAAGAATTTCAAGTTTTATTTCAAAATATCATCAGAAATATAGGTTTTAGGAAAAAAATGACTTGGACTTTTTTTGTAGAGAATTAAATTTCCTACAAAAAAGATTATATGATTTTTTTTGACATCTGCATATTTTATGAGATATTAACAATGTTATCAAAAAATAAACTTCGATGATTTTGCGGCACGTGTTCTTTTGACTTAAAAAAAAAAAAATAATGCCGTTGTGGTTTTTCGACCACAAAGAATTTTTCCAGGGGGCGTCTCGGAAAATTTAGTTTTTAACGACCAGTCTAATATATATATATTATATATATATATATATATATATATATATATATATGTATATATATATATATATATATATATATATATATATATATATATATATATATATATATATATATATATATATATATTTTTTTTTTATTATTTAAAAAAAATTCAATTTTTATTTAGTTTTTAGCCTATTTTTTAGTATAATTTCTTAACAAAAAATTACAATAAACGACGTTTCGATACTTTCCGTATTATCTTCAGGAAAAAAAACAACAAAATTCTTAATTATTAAAAGAAAAAAGTAAAACAACAAATTGACAACTAATTCAAATGCAAAATTATTAACTTTGACAAGAAAAAACACTTTAAAATAAAAACATTGACAAAATAATCAAAAATCAAAAAAAAATTCTAAATATCAAATTATCAATATTCAAAATTGAGTTGTAATAATTTTGAATATAAAATTTTGTTTATTAATAGAATTTTGGCTCTGTTTGATATGCAGCATTTCGAGAATATTCAGTTTTCCAAAATTTAATTCCTTCTCTAATATTTTTACATCATCCAAAGAAATAGAATGGTTAGCAGCTTTAAGATGAATTGATAAAGCACTACTATCTTCTTTACTTCCTTTCGAATCTTTAACATGTTGGTAAATTCTTTTTTCTAAACATTGAGTATTGCGACCAGTATACGTTGCCGGACAATTACAATTTGTTTGATAAATAACATTATTTAAGAAGATTTTGGAATTTTGTCTTGAAGTTTTGAAAAAATTTGTTTGTTTAAACTTGATGATGGCTTACCAACAGTATTTATATCGTAATGTTTTAATAAATTTCTAATTTGTTCAAATACATCCTTAACATATGGAATACATACAACATTCTTCATAATTACTTCTTCATTATTAGAAACATTAGTTGAAACTTGTTTATTTTGTGCTAGAGATGTGTGTTTAAATATTGCATTTTTTATACCATGCTTTATCATATTTAATGGATAACCATTAAAAAATAATGTTTCAGTTTTTAATTTAAAATTTTTTTGATGAAATTTCTTATCTGACAAACGTAAAATTATTTCAGCCAAAAGAAAAACAGTATTTTTTTTGTAGTTTTGTGGTAACCATGAAAAAAAATTTAAGTATCTCCCCGACCAAGTTTCTTTATGATACCAATCCGTACTAAGTGAGCCATCTTCGTTATGAATAACAATCAAATCTAAAAACGGTAACTTATTTTCAAATTCAACTTCCATTGTGAACTTAATATGCTGATCATATTCATTAAAACTCTTAAGGAAATCACTCATTTTATCAGTAGGAACTATCGTAAAAATGCCATTAACATAGCGAAAGAAGAAAGGAGGTTTAATATCACACTTGCTTAGGATGTCAAATTCCACAGATTCCATTACTAAATTAGCAGCAGCAGGACTAATCGGCGATCCCATAGGACATCCAAAAATTTGTTTATAACATTTTCCATCATACAAAAATTCACAATTATCCAAGACCATAAATAAAGCTTGAAAAAAGTGAACTTTATTTAACTGTAAATTATTTTTTTTTTGATAGTCATCCACTTTTTACTCACAATAGCAATCACAGCTTCCTTACTAATATTAGTAAACAAAGAAACCACATCCAAAGAAGCTAGTGAATATCCTGGCGGTAAAATGATGTTTTGAATTTTTTCTTTAAAATCTTCTGCACTTTTTATAAAAGTTGATGTTTTTCCGACTATTTTATTTAACGCATCAGATAAAAATTTTGATAATGAATAAGTAACAGTACCCAAGCAATTAACAATAGACCGAAGTGGACGATTAATTTTATGCACTTTAATTAACCCATACATTCTTGCATTCACATTATTGTAACATCTTAATTTTTTACCTAGGTTCTTAGTTATCCTATTTTCTTTTTCCCAAACCATAATCATATCATTCATATCCTTTTCTAACTTTGGCTTAGCAAAACCTTAACATTACCCTTATCAGCTCTCGTCACTAAAATATTTGGATGATCTTTTAAAAATTTCTTTGTTTCGTTAATATCTCTCAAAATTTGAGTATCATCTACACTAAGGAGTTTTTTGTGGTTGCACTTATTTTTAAAGTTTGTTAAAATATTGACTAAACGGTTACGAATTTGAGCTTGGGATTTATAATCACTTTCATTCATTTGGTATAACACACTTTTCACACCAGCAATAATATGAATATATTATGGTATACTTCTAATTTCAATAGGTGGATAAAATTTTTCTCCATAACTAAAATATTTTTAACATTATTCGGAATATCTGTATCAGTCAGGGTTGTTAATATACACGTATAAAACGTTTTATACGTTACACGTATAATACGTAACGTATAAAACGTATAAAACGTGTAAAACGTATAAAACGTATAGTATGATTTTGTTTTTGAAATTCATTCATAAAAAATTAAAAATGCTTTAGTAAAAATATAATTACGTAGTTATAAATTATTTATATATTTTATAATTTATAACAAAAACTATTTAAATTCTAGATGTTATTTGAATGTATATTATTATGCTTTATACGAAAGACTATGTTACTGTACATTAAACTGGTTAATAATTTTTGATTCACTAGATTTGAATATTGAAAATTTTGAATTATATATATATTAGAGATTTTTTTGAGCATTTAAACTCAAGCAATTAAATTATTTTTGAATTTTTCAACACGTATACTATATGATTTTCTTTCATTTTAATTTCAACATTTAATTAATGGGAAACATTTTGGATTAGAAACATTTGGCTCATGAACTTAATTATTTGGCATCATGAAATGTTATTGAATATATAAAATATGGTTCAATCTAACTTCAGCTCCTCCCATCTAATAAGAACAGCTGGGAAATATTATGTTGTTGCAGAATAAATGTCGTTTTTTTTCATAGCAGTTAGGAAAATTATTAGAGATTATTAGATAGATGTGTTTAAAAAAATTTTGTTGTGTGATTCCGGGTTGCACCACTTCCAATTAATAGACACAGTTTGAAAATAACAGGTTCTTGTAGACCAAATCTTCTTGTTATACAAAAGTTGTAATAGTTAAAATATGTATTTACGTCAAACGAAAAAATTGAGTGAGAAGTTTATTGAGTGAATTCAATTTTGGTCATTGATGAATAATAGGTATGGTTGGAAATGTCAAATTATTGCAGACTAAATTTGTTTTGAAAACAAATAATTATATTTTGAAAACAAGCATTTACGTTAAATGTGAAAGTTTTCTGAAGTAATAGGAATAGTTGGGTAAGAAACTATCATGACGACGCTATATTTTCTAAAGCAACTATTCCTATTAGTCCATAAATCTAGGCTTTATAAATATTAAATATCACGAGTACGATGAGTAATACTCCCGCGATAATGTTATATAAATGTATTTTTATTTATTAAGGATTTTACTTTTATACGGTATAAAACGTAAATAATTGTGTGTTTTATACTGTACGTTTTATACGTTTTGTACGTACGTATAATACGTGTTTTATACGTTACCGTATTATACGTTACAACCCTGGTATCAGTAAAATTTAGTAACCATTTTTCTCTTATATCATCTAACTCGGTTAAATTATTATCTTGGTTAATATTGTTGTCATCACTAAAAACAGAGTATAAGAGAAGAATCCATAGTAGCATTAATTTGATTAATTATAGGCATATGAACCATAGAAGAAGACCGATTTGGTAATTTCATTATTTTCTGAATATGAGTAAGTTTTATTTTATTAAACATTATAGTAAACGACATTTCACATCTTTGAAAAAAATTATTGATGTTCCATTCAGGTAAAGGTAAATTGCATATCCGTTGAGATAAATTGGAATTTGGATATTTCAATTTCTAAATATCTAATAAATTGAAAATTTTCAATAATTTCTTGGCTTACTAAAGCTTTCATAAATCGTTGTTCAAGCTTCATAAAAACTTGTAAATTAATATTGTATTTGTTTTTAATACGACAATGTTCAGGGAAAATACGTTCTTTCCTACAACCGAGGAGAAAATATTTCTTATATAAAGCTTTTGCCAAAGTTAATTTGTTTTTAAGTAGCATTTTAAAATCATACTGCATATCAAAACCATAATTGCTTCCAATTTTTTTAAAAAAGAATCTGTGTTTATTTACATATTGTATATCCTCCATATTTCAGCCGACGAGAAATTAAATGTGTAGTAGGGTATATATATATATATATATATATATATATATATATATATATATATATATATATATATATATATATATATATATATATATATATATATATATATATATATATATATATATATATATATATATATATATATATATACTGTTACAAAAGAAAAAGGGCGCCATATTGTCTCGGGCCTAGGGCGTCCTCAAACCTAAATCCGCTACTGGCTTTGTTGTGTTTAGCAAGTACTTCCCAGCGGCTAGTCAAAGCAGAAAAACATGTAAAAATGGCTTCCACTGACGAGTGTTGGCCGTATAAATTAATTGAATGATCTTTGCAGCCCACAAAAATTGCTTTGTTATTTTTTGCTTTAATAATAGCTTGCACTTCTCCATTTATACTACTCATAACAGCTGCATTATCATAACCTTTGGGAGCGACAATTCATAACATCTATACCATCATTTTCAAGATTTTACACTGAAAAAAACATGTCCTATTTCCAATCGAAATGCAGTTGTCTCAACCTCACCGTGCTGGCAGATATGGCGAATCGAAATACGAGATTGATTCAACAACCGTACAATAATAAGCCGATGCAGTTGAGACAATCACATGAAATATTTATGTGGAAATAAAATATAGTTCAATTAATCTCAAATACGTAAATTTTAAAATGAAAAATTCAATATATAAGGCCAAAGAAATATGTTTTCATGGAAATAGTTATTAACTTTATTCAACTACTGTTATATTGGATAGCACTTTATATTTTAATTACACCTCATTCTGTTATCAGGAAAATGTTACTGAGTACTGAGTAGTTGTCCCAATCACGGTGAAATTGTTTTTAAATATCTTTTCTTTGCATGAATAATAAACTGCCATCTTCGAGATGAGGTTATCATTACTTCAATTTTTTTTTCAGTGTAAGAATTTCATCGCTTAAATCAGCGGCATTTTTCCACGTAAAGGAAAAAATCCAAGGAATACTTTCTTGATTTCCACTTTACTACCATCAATTTTCACATAACGAATCACTTCTGACATTTGATCAATATGTGAAATGTCAGGTGTGCTATCAAACATAATTCCAAAATATTTAACCGATTTAATTTCGTTGACAAGCTTAAACTTTACGTGGATCGCTAAAACATTTATGAACTCATTTTGTATACCTGGTGACAAATATGATACTTTTGATGATTTACCATGCTCCAAATTCAAAATGTGTTCTTTTAACACTACATCATACTTTGACAATAGTTTGGTTAGTTCTAAGAAATTGCCTTTATTTGAAGAACTTTGTCCTTCATCATGTCCATGAAATGCTGGGTTTTGTTTAGATAAAAACAAAGTTATATCCAATAATCTTGATAAAAGATGTTTCCACTTCTGTTTTTTATTATATATTAATTGCAAGGCTGCGTCTCGTATCGTTTTATGAATTTTTAACCTCATTTCCAAAGTTTTCCACTTTTCAAAATTCTCCAGATGTTCATTTGAAGTTTCATGCTCGGCCAATTTAGGATTTAGTTTCCACCGCTTCTGATATCCAGTAGTAAATGTTGATTTTGTATTATTATTATTGGTGACAGCAAATACACGACAACAGAAGCAATACAGGACGCAAGTTATTATTTACAGGAGAATAAACAATCCATGGCCGTAGAATTTTTTCACCATTATTCATCATTTTATAAAACCATTATTTAGAAAGATGGCGAACATCACCTTTTATGTCTAGCCCGTGTCTAGATACAGTAACAAACGACCCTTCTCTATTTTGAAAATGTTCACTTTCTTTTTTTATGATTTCAATGCGAAAATTACCAGAGACGCGTATATTCCAATGTGATACATCTCTTAAGTCCTGAAGTGATTCACCCATGCAAATACTGTCTTCGATAGTAGAAGCATTAGCGGCATTATCACTGTCATTTTCATTATTCCCTTCTAATTCGTCATCATAGGTTATCATTATTAATTCTGTATTGTTGCTGTTACTTTCCGAAGATGAGCCAATATTCTCTGAAACATTCGTTGCATCAACGTGATAATCAGTTTCTTTTGATGAACCTTGGATATCATCGGGTTTTGTAACATATTTATAGATTTGGTCTTTCTCTGCTGGAACCAACTTTTTCTTTAAAAAGTATGAACTCCTCGTGGCATATTTATTTTTTGGGATATTTGCTAAACGAAATCTAAAATAATATTTATAATTATAGTATAGGTATCAGCAAAGCACTAATTCTAAATATATTTGTAGGATACATAATAGGTACATAGTTCATAATAAGTACACTGTGTTAACGACTAAATACACCGCCAAGAAAATTAATTTATTTAAATTTCCTTGTAACAACTTATATTAAATAATATTTGATAAAATGGAATATACAAATCATAGCCTAATATTATAAGGAACTATTTAAAAAAATATAAGTATGAAATCCTAAAAGATATTTTATATAAAGAATTGAAACCAAAATTAAATATCCAATTAGAATCATGCTCAATAATTTACAAAATTGAATGTGATTTTTGTGAAAAATTTTACATCGGGAAAACCGGAAAATGTTTTAAAGACTGATTTAAGGAATACCTTCTTAAGAAGAAAAATAAACAAAATTTAAAGTTTATTTTTGCAAACCATTTACATAGTTAATAACAATAGCTACACCACTTTTAAAAAAAAATTGAAGGCTTTACATTTATGTAGCCAAGGATCTTTAAAAGAATCACTTGATGAGTTTGAAATTTCCAAGGGATTTAAAACCCAACAAAATGTAATTTTAAATGATAAACTTTCATTTAATTCAAATATATAAATATATAAAACTGAAAACAAACAGTATGAGTATACCTACAAACCTACAAAAATTTGCAAAACTGCAGTAATTGCATAACTGCTATTTTAATCCACAGTAATTATTTTTGTGTCCATTGAAAAACGATCTATTTCAATTTATTCTTTGAGTTTCAAGATAAAGGAAAAAAATTATTTTGAGATCATTTACAAACACGGTAATTTGATTGTTTGTTAGTTTCCTTAGGTGTTTGCAATTAATTTGTTTGAAATGTAAAACATATATTAGGTAGTAAGGTTAAGCGGATATTTTAGAAATAATTTTGGAATAGAGACATTGTAACTCAAGGGTGCCACCCTATCGACAAAGGGTGCCACATTATCGTCGTAAACCACTTTTCCTATACATTATTCAGCATATGTGTTTTTAGACCTGGTCATTAAATAATCATGCTTGCATACTAAATAATATATCGTAAAAAACGGTCAATATGGTATCTATAGGAATATTCAAAGCTATTGAGTAATTGTGGTGATGGGATTCAATGCTCAACATGTTGATTCGATTAATATTGTTAAAATTTTATTTCACGTAATAACTCAAAAATTTTAAAAAGTAGAATAGATTCTTTTTGAACCAATAACACATTTATAGGACACATTTATAAGTTATCACAATTTATAAATAAAAATTATATGGATAACCTGGTTAAAACGGTTTTTAAGTGATTTATCGTTGAAAACATGTGATGGTTTGTTTAAGTTTTTTACGTTCGGGTGTCACCCCAAAACGGTTTCGAAGTGATTTATCGTTGAAAACATGTGATGGTTTGTTTAAGTTTTTTACGTTCGGGTGTCACCCCAAAACGGTTTCGAAGTGATTTATCGTTGAAAACATTGTGATGGTTTGTTTAAGTTGTTTACGTTCGGGTGTCACCCCAAAACGGTTTCGAAGTGATTTATCATTGAAAACATTGTGATGGTTTGTTTAAGTTGTTTACGTTCGGGTGTCACCCCAAAACGGTTTCGAAGTGATTTATAGTTGAAAACATTGTGATGGTTTGTTTATGTTTTTCACGTTCGGGTGTCACCCCAAAACGGTTTCGTTTCGAAGTGATTTATCATTGAAAACATTGTGATGGTTTGTTTAAGTTGTTTACGTTCGGGTGTCACCCCAAAACGGTTTCGAAGTGATTTATCGTTGAAAACATTGTGATGGTTTGTTTAAGTTTTTTACGTTCGGGTGTCACCCCAAAACGGTTTCGAAGTGATTTATCATTGAAAACATTGTGATGGTTTGTTTAAGTTGTTTACGTTCGGGTGTCACCCCAAAACGGTTTCGAAGTGATTTATCGTTGAAAACATTGTGATGGTTTGTTTAAGTTTTTTACGTTCGGGTGTCACCCCAAAACGGTTTCGAAGTGATTTATCATTGAAAACATTGTGATGGTTTGTTTAAGTTGTTTACGTTCGGGTGTCACCCCAAAACGGTTTCGAAGTGATTTATCGTTGAAATCATTGTGATGGTTTGTTTAAGTTTTTTACGTTCGGGTGTCACCCCAAAACGGTTTCGAAGTGATTTATCATTGAAAACATTGTGATGGTTTGTTTAAGTTGTTTACGTTCGGGTGTCACCCCAAAACTGTTTCGAAGTGATTTATCGTTGAAAACATTGTGATGGTTTGTTTATGTTTTTTACGTTCGGGTGTCACCCCAAAACGGTTTCGAAGTGATTTATCATTGAAAACATTGTGATGGTTTGTTTAAGTTGTTTACGTTCGGGTGTCACCCCAAAACGGTTTCGAAGTGATTTATCGTTGAAAACATTGTGATGGTTTGTTTAAGTTTTTTACGTTCGGGTGTCACCCCAAAACGGTTTCGAAGTGATTTATCATTGAAAACATTGTGATGGTTTGTTTAAGTTGTTTACGTTCGGGTGTCACCCCAAAACGGTTTCGAAGTGATTTATCGTTGAAAATATTGTGATGGTTTGTTTATGTTTTTTACGTTCGGGTGTCACCCCAAAACGGGTGACACCCGGGGCGGACCGCCCCCCCCCGCCCCCCCTAGCTACGCCTCTGCACGTGCTAACCTCACTTAACTCTGAAATTGGCGAATTGATTTCAGATGTGATAACTAAATACCTGAAACCAACAAGTACGAGTTCCTTAAACAAACGTTATTGGATCGATTTGCACCATCGGATGAACGACGCTTAGAAACGCTTTTATCAGCACAAGACCTTGGTGATCAAACACCACCTGAAAAGCTACGGTACATTAAACAACTAGCTGGTAACAATTTCAGTTAAAAAATAATACGATCGCTCTGGGTTTGCCATTCACCAGAGGTAATAAGAATACCACTAGCTGCCCAACCCGATTCAACAACAATCGACACCATGGCGAAAATAGAGGATAAAATGTATGAGGTGATGGCAGTTGGCAATAGTCGAACGCAAATAAACGAGGTTCGCCAGCATTACCCGGTAAAACGTGACACAGTAGAAGATCGACTAGGAAGACAGCTCAACCAACTAACTCGACTACGTTGATCTAGTTCAAGGAATCGGAACTTTCAGCTTTCACTTCCACCAATTCAAACTATCGCGGCAGATCACCATCTCCATACCGACTACGGGCGAGATCGCGAGTAGCTCTAGGAACAAAAATGGTACATGTTACTATTATCAAACATTTGGAACTGCAGCCGCAAATGCAGACCTCCGTGCACATTTGGTCAATCGCCAAATTCAAAAAACGACTAAAGCTCGAGGTCGGGACGACTGTGGTCGATACCAAGCTTTCCAGTCGTCTATTTTTATATGACAAAACAAACAAACAGACTTTTCTAATAGACACGGGAGCAGACCTTTCGGTGCTCCCAGTCAAACTTTATAAATCAATAACATTCAGCTAGTATTATCAGCGACCAACGGAACAATAATAAATACCTACGGAACAAAGATTCTACAGGTAGACATTGGACTTAAACGAACATTCACACACACTTTCCTAATAGAAAACGTGAATCGGCCGATTATTGGCGCTGATTTTCTTAGTGAATTTGGCCTACTTGTCGATCTGAAACGAAAACGGCTGATTGATTCAACTACTCAGCTGTCAATCCACGCATTTATTTTACAATCGACAACGATTGCGGTCTGCTGCTGAAGTATCCTTCAGTAACAGCAGAACCGAACTACAATTTACCGGTCAAACAAAACGTGGTACATCATATTGTTACCACTGGGCACTTGCCTGTGTCAAGACCTCGCAGACTGGAACGGAATTGTCGAATTGGACAAAAAGCTGCGTTTCCGGAATTTCAACACCTGGTTGAACTAGGAATTTGTCGTATTTCTTCCTCTTCTGTATTTCTTCCTCCTTGTCCGCTTCACATGGCTCGAAAGAAAGATATCTACTGGAGGCCGTGTGGAGATTATCACAGGTTAAACGCGGTCACGATTCCTGATCGCTATCCGATACCGCACATACAAAATTTGTCGATGGAGTTGTATGGTTGCAAAATTTTCTCAAAAATAGACCTTATTAGAGCTTATCATCTCATTCCTGTCGCAAATGAAGATATACATAAGACGGCTATCACAACTCTATTTGGTCTATTCGAAAAAGTACTCTATATGAAAAAGTAATGAAAAAGTTCAGAAAAAGTACCGAAAAAATATTGAAAAAGTAATGAAAAAGTAACGAAAAAGTAATGAAAAAAATATCAAAATTTCGGTCTGGGTTAAGGATTTTGATATAGTTTTCGGCCAAAAACTTTTATGTGGACATGGTTTTTAGTTTTGGGCAGCGATGTATATCAAACATAACTTTTTGTTAAACCATATGTATTTTTTATCTCTGTTATGTATTACAAAACTAACACGAAACATCAATACGTTGTCGGAAAATTATAACAGATCACAAATTAACATAATTTAGTGAAAAGATTATACAATCAGCATAACTACTCAAAACCTCTCCATTTAGCGTTTCGAGAAAATATTTCAAAATCACAAATTCATATTACTTCCAAAATTCCAAAAATATTGTCAAAATTAAATAAAATCAAAAATTCAAACTTTTTTCAAACAAAATTCTAAAAATATTTCAAAAATTATTACAAAATCAAGGATTAAAACTTTTTTCAAAAACTGTAAAAATATTGCATAAATTGTAACAAAATCAAAAATTGTAACTTTTTCCAAAATTATGAAAATTATAATAAAATCAAAAATTTAAAATTTTTCAAAATTCTAAAACTATTCCAAAAATTCTTACAAAATCAAAAATTGAAACTTTTTTCCAAATTCAAAAAATATATATAAAATTCAAAAATTCTATTTTTTTTTCAAAATTCTAAAAATATTCCAAAAATTAGAATAAAATCAAAAATTTAAACTTTTTCTAAATTTTAATAATATTCCAAAAATTCTTAAAAATTCAAAAATTGAAACTTTTTCTAAAATTTTAAAAATATTGCAAAAATTATAACAATATCAAAAATTGAAACTTTTTCCAAAATTAATATAAAATTCAAAAATTTTTTTTCAAAATTCTAAAAAGATTCCAAAAATTAGAATAAAATCAAATATTTAAACTTTTTCTAAATTCTAATAATATTCCAAAAATTCTTAAAAATTCAAAAATTCAAACTTTTTCCATAACTCTAAAAATATTGCAAAAATTATAACAATATCAAAAATTGACTTTTCCCAAAATTATAAAAACTATGATAAAATCAAAAATTGAAACTTTTCCAAAATTCCAAAAATATTTCAAAAACTATAACAAATTCAAAAATTTCCATATTCAATTATATTTACGTAAACAAACAGCTAAATTTTTTTTTCCAAAATTTATCTATAAAAATAAGTGAAATCATTCTTTTGACTCACTTGACTTTATTTTTTTGACTAACTTATAATTCTCAATAATAATAATAAAATTTCATGTCGAACAAATAATTAATTTTCTTTTTCCAAAAAATTGGGAAAAAATAAATAAAAATCTTTCTTTTGACATTTTTTTGACAAACTTAGAATGCAATAATCTAGTTTTTATTCGCCTACATATTAAAGTGGTACTTTATTACTGTGATTTGCGGCCGTAAAGTGTCACTTTTCAATCATATATTTTGTTGTCATAGTTACGTCCAAAAAAGTAACAACATTTGTATTTGTTTAAATTCTATAAAAAATAGAAATTTTTATCAAAGCAACCTTTAAATTCAAAATCTCACAATCCAATTAAAATTATTGTTATTATTTGTTGTCATAGTTATACAATTATTTTGAAAAAAATAACAAATATTATGTCAAAGGTTGCTTGTTCAACATATTTTCATTTCAAAATTTATGCAAAATTATAACTTGATTTAGAATAAACAATTTGTTATAATTTAAATATTTTGCTAGCGGCTAGTAAAAAGTAGTATATGATGTAAGCTATTTTCGACTTAATGTGGGTGCAAATTTTGGCTAGCGCCTTGATTTTCAAACTCCACATACGTCCAAAATTTTAAGCTTTACATCCTAGCATCATAATGTACTATTTTAGTAATACATACCAATCCCGACCATCAAGATTTCTCTGCATTCTTTGTTCCTATACTCATTATCACTTAAAATGAACGTTTTTTAAGCAAAAAAATGCATATTTTCTTGTTTTGACACACTTGACGATTTTTTGACACAATTCCGGTACAGTTATCGAACACATCGTCCTTTCGGCTCTTACCATTGAGTGTACCTGTTTTTAGAAACCAAAATTTTTAAAATCCCTTCAGCCGTTTTCTAGATTTCGTCGGTTCTCAGTTGTGACGGCCGGACGGCAACTAGGGCTCGTAAAATACTCGAACATTAAGTACCCGGGTATCGAGTAGTTATTTTACTCAAATACCCGGGTTACCCGGGTAACCCGGGTAGTTGGATAATTAAAACAAAACAAATTTTTAATAGTTCATTTGTACATATTTAATTCAATTAATATTGATATTTATTTAATTCAATTAATTTAATTCTTAAAAATATGTTAAACGTTAAATGAAATCAAATTTTATAATAATATAATATTCACTATAACTTTTTGTTTATAAAATAGTATTTTAAAAATATTAAGCCGTTGAGTGTGGAAGGAGCTAACGAACTGCGAATTTTGGTTATTATATTGCCGGCTACTGAAAACACCCGTTCGCATGCCGTTGATGTAGGATTTATAGTAAGCAGTGAAGCGTACAGATTATCTAACATGTGGTTTCGCTTACCTCCATTTGTCTGCATAAATGGAAGGGATTGCTCAACATTTAAATTTTCGCTTTTTTCTTTGGTTTTAGTTATATATAATGCAAGACAATGCTGTAACTCATTATATACTGATGTTGGTTCCCGCTCTCAATCAGAAGAGCTTGAGCTTTGATCTGCAACGCTGATGTTGTTTTCATTCGAGTATAGACGTAATAATAATTGATGAGCAAGCTGCTTTGTAGAAATTTTTGTTGCGAAGCTTAAAAACTCATTGCCTTTTGAAAAAATACAATGACGCAAATATAACAATAATGTTATTATATCCTTTTGTCGACGTTCATTAACTTCGTTTTTCAAATAGTTCACGAGAAAGAGGTGTACTAATCTCGTTTATTTTTTTTAGTACGTAGAAGTACCTTCAGCAGTTATTAGGGTGGCGTTTTTTGTATTCAGTTCTTGTACTGCTAACATAATTGGTTCGAGAATAAAAGAGATTTCTTTTAATATTTCTAAATCGCATTCCTTCATTTTGTCAGCGCCTAGCTCATCGAGTGTAGAATTAATGCAATTTTTTAATTTAAGAAATCGATTTATTGCTGCAATAAGTATGTTCCACCGTGTTTACAATCTAAAATTAGTTTCAACTTTTGACCTTCCTGAACTTCTACGTGCTCTAATTATAAAAATAAAAGAAACTAAACCATCGGAAAATGACTGTAGTCGTTTGTGTGGGAGTACTCAGGAATCTCTCAAGGATCTACATTTTAAGGTGATAGAAGTATTTCTAAAAAATCTAGATTCATTCATTTTATAAATCTTCTTTGGTAAAACGCTCCATGCTTTGTGACTTACAAGCTTCGTAACTATTTGACGGCCTTAGCTGATTTACGAACTTATCTAAAATACAACAATGCAACATATATTTTCTGAAATTATTTTTTGAATAAATCAGCAAAAGTGACAGTGAGCTTCATAAGAATTTTGTTTTTGTTATACCCGGGTACTCGAAGCTATTACCCGGATATTCGAGTAGTAAAATTTTTGGTTAAATACCCGGGTACCCGGTTATCTGATACCCGAGTATACGAGCCCTAACGGCAACAGACATACATTTTGTTTTTTTGTTGCTTTTTTAGAATCAGTAGGTTCTAAAGGCTAAAACGTCGAGAAATGCCAAAAAAGGTTGGGGTATGAATTTCACTTTTTGCTCATGAATGTAATACTTAGGTCTTTCAGACTGAAGTAATACTGAAAAAGTAACAAATTGTTTTGGGACGAATTTAATTAACATTTTATGCATGCAATTATTTATTATTTTATTTCATTTTATTTTAAATAAAACATGATAACCAAATATGCAGTTGAAAATTGTAATCAATTTTATCTTTATATATATTTCTTCTGTCCATTTGTTTGTAACTGAACTCCTCCTAAACGGCTGGGTCTGACGGCTGATAAGGTTGATCTGAGAATCAGATTGGATAAAATCTTCCGAATAACGGGAGGTCTCCTGAACGCCTATAAGTTTGAAACTTCAATAACTTCTAGTTCTGGCTTTTAATCTTATTGAGACTTGGTATATAAGGTTTTAGTCCTGTTTCCAATATTTCTGCGTACAACTTCCAGTTTGTCACTTCCGGCTAAAAAGTTGTTTTATAATTTTTTTAAAGTGTTTATCCCTGCTATAGTCTACAGTTACAAATAAATTTTCATGAACCGTTGATAAAAGTTAATGCGAAAGATGAGAAACATTTTATAAGCTATTGGGTACAATTGACAAAGGGTTGGAGGTTGTGGAGGTCTCCCGAGCATTTGTTTTTTAAAGGGGTTACTCATCATGATCCCAACATCGATTTTTCATCATAAATATATAACGAGGTATTAATAAAGATTCAAAATATTTGTATTCTTCTTTCAAATATGCTACTAATTCATTTTGGTATGTCCTCGCCAAACCGCCCAGCAGCAGAAATCATTAACAGCGATGTTCAACGTAAACAACAGTACGATACAACCTCTTTGGCTACTTGCTAATAATGAGTAACTGCTCACTGTTGAGCAAAAAATATATATGAACAAATTCATTTGTCAATTGCAGCTGTGGATTTTTATTTTTGGACGGACCAGATGGCACTGACAAGACATTCGTCATCTCAATGGTCTTGTGCGTATTCGATCACAAAATCCTTTTGCAATTGCTTTATCAGGCATTGTAGCACCTTGATTGATGGTTTGTGAACTGGGAATTCAGCACTCAAGTTACCATTGAACATTCACACAAAATCTACATGCAATGTGTAACATAAAGAAGCATTCAGGCTTGGCTAAAGTTTTGACAAATGCAAAAGTATCTGGGATGGATGCCTTATGGCCCATAAGCATTAACTTGAAGCTCTCGATAGAACGCTGAAAAATCTCAATAATAATATCAAACTTTTTGGTGGTGCTGCTGACCGGTGATTTCAGATAGACATTGCCGGTCATTCTACGTGCCACATATGGGGATGAAATCACGAAAGAATCACACCTAACGCGAACTCAAAATTGGCAACGGAAAAATTCAAAGGAAAAAGTGCTACTGTTGCTTTTCGATGTGATTTTTTCAACAGAGTCGCTCATCTATGGAATACTTTACCTTTATGGGTTTTCGCTGATAACTTTAAACCTCAAAATTTTAGAGTTAACGTCCATAAATTTCTTCAGGATCCTTAATTTATTCAAATTTAATCCTGATCCCTAGTTGGGCATGGTATCTTCAGATATTCAGAGACGTTATTTTTAATTTATTGTAATTAACACTAAACATGTCTAACTTTGGATAAACAAATAAAAATTAATTTAAATGTGGCAACTCCAATTCAGTTTATATAGGCAATTTATAGGTAAAGAGATAAGAAATGAAGAAGTGATGTGTTGCACTGCATATAAGTGTGGAAAGGGCCATTGTCAATGATTTTGGGTTACTTCTACATCTAAATTTGTATATTGGGGTATTTCAAAAAATTGTTACACTCAAATAACAGAACTGCTTCTTGATTTTACCTCAAATGTGCTCTTTACTCCAAGGATAATATGGTTACCAAATAAGAGAAGACAACAGCAGTCACATCTTCAACACATAAAAAAATGTATAATAAATAACTTCCTTTTCTATAAAGTTTGCACAAACAATATACAAAATACCAAACACATGGAAGAAATGTCTTTTTTTACCATTCCTGTCTTCCTGGAATCTTTCTATACCATGTTTTGTTAATGATGCTCTTTTTTATGGAATGTCTTTTGATATTTTGTTTATATTTTTTCGGCATTATATCATTCTTTAAAAGTTAAGTTTTTTAATGAATTCTTCTAAGAAGTACGAGTAAGTATTTGTTGTTTTTTTTGGTTCGTATTTGAAATTATAAGACTATTTATGGCACACGGACGGGATTTATAGAAGGGAAAAATGTTAAAAATTTCAACAATTTAGCAATATGTATATTGAATTTGTTTTATAAATTATTTGTCTCATTCGTTTTAATCGATTCCTAATTTTGATTATCCAAGTTGAAAAAAAGTTATTTTCAAATCAATTTGATACAATATATAAAAATTAGGGAAATCTTATGACTAAATTGATCAATCAACCACAAAAACAAAATACAAATTACATATTGAAACTAATTACTATTGATGCATGTATGTAATACTAATAGTATATTACATACCGAGGGGAAGGCCTTTCTTACTCTTTAATCTTCACGGTATTATAATTATTTCCACAGAATATTTCGAAACAGAAATTTATCTTAATTCGAGCTAAATGGTAAATTAATATAACTAAGCTTACACATTAATATTTGTTCTATAATTTCTTCCTATTAATATGACAATGAATCTTTTCCTTATCTAAAAACAAATTATTTATCCAGTGAAACTGAAAGGAAAAAGAAAGCAATTTGATAGATGACAGTTTTTTCTTCAATTCAGTATCTTAATAATAAAGAATTATATTATAGATCAATTAAGAAATTGATGACGTTTTTTGTTATTTAACCATAAAAAGTGGAATAAGCTTTTTATAGCATGTAAGTTTGTTTTGATTTGATGATGGATCATTATTTTTTTATTTTTAGCAAACATATTTTTTTTTAAATCTTTGTTTTGTATTTTTATTTATTTATTTGGACATTCCTTTTTATTTTCTTGTTTATTTATTTGCAATTTTTATTTATTCTCTTTTTTTGCAAAAACTTAAACGAAACAAAAACTGATAACAAGAATGTGAAAAAGAAATTCTTTATCTACATTATGATTTATTTATTATGGTTGGTCATGTTGTGTGTGAATGACCTCATGGTTTTGGTTTGTTTTTTCAAAATTTGAAATGAATACAGTTATAGTTGTTATAAGAGAGTTAACAAGACTAGTTACAAAAATTTAATATCTTAAATTATTTTTGAGAACAAGCAATTGGATTTAATCCATATGTTGTAAAAACAAAACTACATCCACTCAATGTCACCCTTATTTTTTTTCAATTTTGACTGTAACAAATTAATTCTTAATTTTAAATGCTCAAACAAAATGGCATCAAGATAAAACATGATCAAATAAGTTTTAATCTGTTACACAATGTTGTATTCAGCTGCTCTTTTAAAACCATTAATTCTCAAAAGGATACTTAACTATTGTTGTTGTTAATTTTATTATACATATTATGCAATACAATACCCAAGAGGTTTTATCCTTGTAGAATTATTAAGAAAGTGTGTCAAAATAAAAAAAATTTAACCATTGAACAAAGATGAGCTATTAGTTTTTTCTAAGTATCTATTTCAAGATGATTTGATGTTTTCTAATTTTTTATACCGAATGTTTTTTACCCAAAAACAGCAAAAAAATTGAAGTAAGTTAAAAAATATATTCTTTTTACTAGAAAAACATTTTTTTTAATTTACATAAAAAAGAATTTGAGATTTTTCCTAAATTTGTTTGGCATTACTGAGGTCAGTTTAGGTAAACATAGGATAAGGTAAAGAATTTAAAAATTAAATGGTTTTGTTAACGATAATTTTTATCAAACCACCAATTACTTAATTTGAAAAAATTATTATGTTTGGCATATGTATATTCAAGAAAATGATTAAAATTTAATAAAATTAGTCTCAGGAGATCTCCAAAATGCACACCAAATTGTAAGTATTACAAGGAATGGGATAACTGAAAAGTGTAATCCATCTAACTAAATTCTAAAAGATAAAGAATACACTCTCTACTTCTGTGGCCATCCAAGTGGAGTAGAATTTGGAGTTGGTTTCTTCATACACCAACACATGAATTAGGATGCCATCAACTTCTTTCTTATCCATATGTTAATATGCACATTAAAAACCCACACCTACAAATTTAGCAACACGATTGCAGCATACAATACCGGACCAAATTCTCATACCGACTTTGGGATATTGAGCATCCGATCTCAATATTCCAATGCCGGTATTAGAATGTATTGATGTTAAGAATATATTCTAGAATATATATTTTAGAAGTTTTTATGTATTATTTTAGTTTTTTAAAGTTTCTTTTATAATTTCCTTTTTTGGTTTTTATTTATCTGTTCATTTTTAGCGTTCCGTTTTTTATATGGAACACTATTGGTGAGAGTAAAACGAGTTTTTCACATTATATCGATTATCTCGTAAACTATAAATGCTATGGACTTGAAATTTGATGTGCGTATAAAACTAATCTGCCCACATGAACTGGCGGATACAAATAAAACTAAAGTGGTTTTCGTTTGGTTTACAGGGCTACGATGTGAGACCTTTGAGAAAATACATTTTTTTATAGATTCAAGTAGGGTATCATATGAAAGGGCTTTCTTCATTTCAGTATTCCTTAAAAATTTATTTTGGAATTTTACACCTCACCGTTTTTTGTATAATTTTGAATAATGACGTTTTTTTCGTGTTTTCTTACCTCGATTAGCTTCGAACGTATCTGATCGAAAATTTTCAAATGTATTTGGAATGATAGAAAAATTAGTAAGTTTTTAATAAAAAATATAAAAAAGCGTCATATTCGTATAATTAGATTTATTAAGGGGGTGGAAATGAGAAGGGGTAAAAACACTATTTAAAATGTGGTCAAGTGGAGTGTCATTTGAAAGAGCACTTAATTTAGAAAACAAAGCAATTTTTTTTAGAATTTTGCGGTGCCCAGTTTTTGAGTTATAGTAAAAAAAGTGCGACTTTCAGACCGTTCCCGCCCCCCGCTACGTTTCGACACTGATTGACAGAAAAATTTGTAAAAATTCACAGTTAGGAAATTCGCTAAATTTTGTACGAAAACTATAGCGAAGTCTCCAATAATTATATTTCTGTGTGTTTAGAGGACCGGGGTAGAGGGGGTAAAAAAAACTTTTTTTGACCCAAGCGAGTGGGGTGTCATTTGATAGAGCATCTAATTTGGAATTCGTTGCAATTGTTTTTAGAATCTTGCGGTACCCAGTTTTTGAGATATTGTCAAAAAGTGCAAAATTCAGACCGTCCCCCCCATACGTTTCGACACTGATTGACAGAAAAATTTGTAAAAATTCACAGAGTTAGGAAATTTTCTAAATTTTGTACGAAAACTATAGCGAAGTCTCCAATAATTATATTTCTGTGTGTTTAGAGGACCGGGGTAGAGGGTGTAAAAAAACTTTTTTTGACCCAAGCGAGTGGGGTGTCATTTGAAAGAACACCTAATTTAAAATTCGTTACAATTTTTTTTAGAATTTTGCGGTGCCCAGTTTTTGAGTTATTGTCGAAAAAGTGCAAAATTCAGACCGTTCCCGTACCCATACGTTTCGACACTAAATGACAGAAAAATTTGTAAAATTTCACAGAGAAATTTGGTAAGTTTTGTATGAAAACTACAGCACAGTTTTTGAGGTATGGATAAGAAAGGGCAAAATTCAGATCGTGCCGCTCCCTACGTTTCGACGATGATTGACAGAAAAATTTGAAAATATTCACAGAGACAGGAATATTGGTAAATTTTGAATGAAAATCATAGCGAAGACTCAAATAATTATATTTCTGTGTGTTTATGGGATGGGTGTGGGGAGGGAAAAAAACCATTTTTGACCCAATGAGTGGGGTGTCATATGAAAGAGCACTTAATTTAAAAATTATTACAATTTTTTTTAGAATTTTGCAATGTACAGTTTTTGTGTTATTGAAAAAAAAAATATTTTTAGTATGTAGCCTTTCCACCCCCCTAAATTTCAACACTCGATTGACCGAAAAAATAATCAAATTTAATCCATTTACAAGCTGGCGTAATTGAATCTTTCTTAAGTTACCAAAAACATCTATAGATAATATTTAACAACATTTTTTTTGCCATTTTTGATCAATGTAGATTTGATTGTAATTTACTATTGACATTTACAATTTAACATTTATTTTGTGATGTGTCTATGGTCTGGAAATATAAGGACATTACAACACAACTTTTTGTCAATAATTTTTGATATTGTGTTCTTTTACATTCACGGAACCCTTGACGGGCGAATTTTATTCGCACTTGTCTGACTTTTTTTCCTTCAGTTCATATTTTTTTATTCGCCTATATATTAAAGTGTTACTTTATTATTGTGATTTACGGCCTTAAAGTGTCACTTTTTAACCATATATTTTGTTGTCATAGCTACGTCCAAAAAAGTAAAAACATTTGTATTTGTTTAAATTCTAGAAAAAAAAATTTTTATTTTTATCAAAGCAACCCTTAAATTCAAAATTTCATAATCCAATTAAAATAGTTGTTATCATTTGTTGTCATAGTTATACAATAATTCTGAAAAAATAACAAATATTTTGTCAAAGGTAACTTGTTCCACATATTTTTATTTCAAAATTTATGCAAATTTATAATTTTAGTTTAGAATAAACATTTTTTTAATATTTTGCTTGCGGCGAATAAAAAATAGTATATGATGCACGGACGTAAGCTATTTTGGACTTAATGTGCATGCAAATCTCGGCTAGCGCCTCGATTTTCAAACTCCACATACGTCCAAAATCTTTAGCTTTACGTCCTAGCCTCATAATGTACTATTTATTTCCAAAACATATGTATTTAGTTTTAATTTTGTGAATTTATTTATTTTTTTTAAGTTTTTATTTTTTATTATTTTTTTTTTGTTTTTTTTTTCGTTTTTATTTAACTGTTAAACATTTAAATTCAACTAAGTTTTTCTTATTTCAAATATTTTCAAATTTTCTTATCTTAAAAAAGATGATAATAAAAAATTTAATAAATGAAATTCTAATACTTCTTTAAATATTTTTATTTTTTCAAAAAGCAAAACTACATAGTCTCCCTTCTTTCGATCCAAACTTATTTAAAACTTTATTTATAAATTGAACCTCTATGGAAGTTGTTAAAACAATAATTGCTAAGAAGTTTTTATCTTTTTTTTCAAAACAAATATTTTTAAGGTTTTGGAACCGATTTAACGATTTTTACGGTTTTGGAGCGTTTTTAACAGTTTTTCGATGGCTTTTATACACTTTCGAACAAAATTTGAAATCCGAGACTATGTTTAATTTATCGACTTTAAGATTTGCTTTCGATCTTCGATGTGTGGCAATTGTATATGTAGTAAAACTCACATAACATGTAATTGTATTCTATAAGTAGATTCATGCACATAAAGTAATTGGTATCTGTCTTGAGACACGCTTTGTGATGCGTTTTTTTACGAAACATCATGGAATGTATGTAGCTCAATTACTTTTATAAATAAAATCACATTCTAGGGCATAATCACAAGAATGGTATAATTTATTTCGTCTGCATAAATCTGCTTACTGCACAAAAGTGTAACCACACGGACTTCATATAAACATAATGAACGAAGTTAAATAAAACACTTCACCGATAGTAATCAATATTTTCGTTCTTTATTGTATCAAACGAGCGTTGAAAATTAGTCTTAGTTCGATTCTCACAAAGCGATCGTGGCTAGTAAAGATAATCTCATTATTTATGCAATGAAGTTAATCATTGATAAAACTGAACTTCAAACTCTACACCAGCAGATTTTGAAGTTCAGTCGAAAAACAACAATGTTTCGATTTTTTACAATGAAACGACGGCCTATTACGAATTTTACTCTTCCGGGTCCGTTCTGATGTAAACCAATACATATTCCTATCAGCATAAATAATAAGAATTTTTATTATGCAAACCTTAGTCATAATACTATATGGAGATATAATTCGGTTGTGCAATTTATAAAAAGTAGAATGGTTGTATGTAGTTGTAGAGAATATTTTCTCGTTCGAATAGAATTGTTTATTGAGATGATATGTATATGGAAATAATTGAATTGCATATATTGAGATTATATTATATTGAGATGATATGTGGAAATTTTTAATTTGTGTACGATGAAAACGATAAAAAAGAAACAAGAGATGTAGAATCTTACTATTTATACTAGTTCAAATGTTCGATCGGGGACATTATGTAAATTTTTATAAAAGCGATAAGATCAAAAATAAATAAGTTGTATATAGTTGTTTATTGAAATTTATTGGTTATTTTACCTAACATGGGATTAAAAGTGGAACATCATTTGTAATTTATAATGTAAGATTCTTATTTTTGATAATTCATATAATTTTTATTTGTTTTTGATATTAAATTAATATTTTTTTGTATCGAACATTAATTTTTATGGGTTTTTCAATAGAATGAGAGATTTCCAATTGCGGTTTTGGAATAAATCCGTTCCGTACTGTTAAAGTACAATTTTATTACAGCAAGGCATGTCAGTCCAGGTTTAAAATTGATCATTTCATTTGAGCAGTCAGTCCCACAATATCAGTCCTATTTGCGTTAGACGAAACACAATAATAAAAGTGAAAAAAAATGTTTTGCATCAAGTGCAACGCAAGTACAAGCGCAAAGGCTGCTAAAGGTGATGCATTAGGAACGACAGTCCATTGAAGCTGGAAATGCTTTATGAAAACAACAGCCGAGGTTCAAAATTTTTTTTTTCCACACACATTTTGCAGTAAAGTTGATATATGATTTATCAAATTACGTTGCAAAAAATCAAAGACTACAGTGGTGAACATCCAATTTATTTAATTATAGATATCCCCATGAATGCCGGCAAACGTTCCTTATTTAATATTTTGGTTGAAAAATTAGACGGAACTCCATCAAAACTAGTACTGCTTAGTGGGATTTTCTTGGAAAGAACAAACAACACTAAAACTCAGCAAGCCGTAAACAAAGCGTGTGTGGCACTGTATGCCCGATATACCATACAAAAAAGTATAGAATATCGGGGGATCCAGCGCCGTATATGGGGCTAACAGATTAAGGCAAAACCTAACAGATACATTTTTGATTTGGCTGAAATTTTTTTTAAAAGTTTTATATCGAAAAAAAGATATACGTGTTCGAGGGTTTTTTGGAAATAGAGCAGTTCTAAATTTTAAGAATTTCGTGATTTTGGCTTGACGACTTATTTTCAAAAATTCATAATTTCGGTTCAAATAAAGATAGAAACTTCTTAGAGATTTTATATTCGTCAGTTAAGGCAATTGTATGTTGTAAAGTATTTTACGGGACAATTATGGGTTTTATGTTTTTGGGAAATGATTTTTTTCTTAACTTCACTATTTGTGAATTTTCGAAGGTTAGTAGGAATATTATTACCCCGTACAATCCTAAGTTATTATTTTTTTTTTTTTAATAAAATGTGTTGTGTAGTAGGAATTACAATATGTGTCACAATAACACATAAAAACCTTTTAAGAACAAGGTCCCACAACAACATACGTTCAAAGGTGTTGATGGACGTAAATCTTTCTTTTTTTTGTTTTTTTATATTTTTTGTTAAAGAATGGATAACTAAACAAAAAATCCTATCACTGACAATATATGACATAGGCCAATATTTTATGATAGAATAGAGAAAATAAAAGTAAATTAAAAAGCAAATAGCAAATTTTTACAAAAATTTGCTGAAACAAAACAAAAATGTAGTTGCCAAAAATCCAGCCGGTTACATATTCCTTGATCCTGTGACGCACCGTCTTTCTTAAAGATTGAAGCCCACACATAATTATATGAAGGCTCGTTTCTTCAAGAAAGCAATAGCGTCTCATCATCAAGGATTATTTCCCAGCTAAGATTGAGGGTGGTACCGTTGATTGAATACAGTTCATCTGCCACCACCCCTAAGATGTCACCTTGGCAGTGATATCTCACTACTATTGCCAGTGGTATGTGATATCTCACGTTAACTCGTATGTCAAAAGCAAGGACTGGAGTACGCGGGGTTGTCACACCCGTAGATCAAAAATAAAAAAAAATTTCAAAACAATAAAAACTGATCCCTCCATGCGGGATTGACTGTTTCCAATCAATTAGAAATCAATTTGCAACAGGATGTCAAGTATATTTGTGAATCATATGAATTTTTCAAGTCGAAATCAGTTTTTGGGTTTATATGAATAAACCTTACAGTCATTATTAAATTAAAACAACTTTTTTCTAAACGTGTTTCGGTTGGGATTCGAACTCGTAACCTTATCAATACCATGTGTTTAAATCCTTTGGTAGACATGCTATCAACTGCACCACAGAGTTGATGGTTAGAAACATTTAAATTGTCGATTTATTCAATTTCTTTTTTTTTGTTATTGAAATCTTTTTCATACTCCACTAGTTACTAAAGTTAAATTTGAGATGCTATTTTTAAAAAGAAATAAATTCAATAAAAACTATTGAAAAATTCCTATTGTTATAAGAAATAAAATGTTAACAATTTTTAGTCCTTGTCCTACCCACGTAATGAGTTTTTAGTATGATCATCGTATTCTACGTTTAATTTTCTATAAAAAAACGTATTTTTTATTAATGGAGAAATGATTTTTACTGTTAGAAATAAATTAATTTATCGATATAAAACCCCTAAAAAAATTTCAGCCAAATCAAAAATGTGTCGGTCAGAAAGGTGTTCGGTTTGTATAACCAACCAGCCCAGTCACTCAACCAGACTATTTTAGATTTTCATGAAATTTATAGAAATCAGTTGCCTTCATACAAGTAAAAAATATATTTTCAAAAATTTTCTATCTTACTGCGTTTTTGTGTAATTAATTTTCAAAATCTTAGAATATCGTCATTTTGGGGTTTGTCTGTATCGTTTTTAAGACGCCAATTCTCCGTGATGTAGCGTCATTGACTAAGCAGTTTTTACTCTGTATGTCTCCGATACACCAACAACCTAATTCTATCAGCATTGCCCAGGCAGCGCGGCATGGACTTCGAATTTTTGTTATACAAAGCTTAGTCATAATTTTGTATGTAGATATAAAAGGGTTGTGCAATTTATAAAAAGTAGAATGGTTGTATGTAGTTGAAGAGAATATTTTCTCATTTGAATCGTTCGAATTGTTTATTGATATGATATGTATAGCGAAATGGTTGACTAGTATTTTATATTCAGATGATATGGGGAAATTTTTAATTTATGTACGACGAAAACGATAAAAAAATAATCAAGAGATAAAGAATCTCACTATTTATACTTTAGTCATAGTCAGATTTTTAGTTGTTGCCCCACTCGCGTAATGAGTTTTTATGGTATGACCATCGTATTCTACATTTAATTTTCTATATAATAATTATTTAATTTTCCTTTAATTTATATTAACGATTTGTTGGATTCAACAATTAGTCCTTTCCATAGTTTTGCTGATGATAGCACGCTTCATGCGTTTCATGAAAACCCTTAATTACATTCACCGTTAGCGCTTAATAGCTGTAGATCAAATTTGATAGATTCATTAAACAATGACCATAAAACTATTTTGGATTGGGGGCTCGCTAATAGTGTTGAATTCAATACGAGCAAAACACAGGCTTGTCATTTTTCTAGATTATCCACATCTAATCCGTATCCATTAAAGTTCGACTCTAAAGTTCTTGTAGAGAAAGAATCTGTTAGACTTCTAGGAGTAGAAGTTGAATTTAATCTGAAATGGAATTCTCATATTTTTAACTTAACTAAGAACACTGTTCAAAAATTGGGCTTTTTGGGACAATATCGTAAGTTTTTTAATAGCGAATTTCTTTAATTTACAAATCATTTATACGTCCCTGCGTGTAGTACTGTTCTCACATATGGGGTGGAGCTTATTATAGTAATTTGAAATGCCTTGATTCTGTTCAGCGCAGACCTATTAAACTGATTGGCACCTCAACTCTTACTAATGAGCTTGATTCTTTACAGCATAGACGAAATGTTGCTGATCTGACAATTTTCTATCCTATCGCGTAACACCAGACCTAAATTTTCAAACCTATCGCGTAACACCAGAGCAAATTCTGTAGCCTATCCTTTTATGGTTCATATAAAAAGGTGCAGAACTGTTGCTTTTCAATGTGGTCTTTTCAACAAACTCTCATCTCTGGAACGCGGGTTGGGTTTTTCCTGATAGCTTTAATCCTCAAAATTTTAAAGTTAGCGTTCATAAATTTCTTAGAGAAACTTATAATTTATTCAAACTTAATCCCAATCCCTAGTTGGCTTCATATCTTCGGATATTCAGAGACGTTAATTAGTAATTTATTATAATTAACACCAAACATGCCTAACTTAGAATAAAAAAACGTATTTTTTATTAATGGAGAAATGATTTTTACTGTTAGAAATAAATTAATTTATCGAGCGATTCCGTCCCGCAAAGAAATTCCAAAAAAAGTCGATCACAAAACAAAGTGAGACCAATGGTATGGAACTGAAGTTCAATAAATAAATTTCATTCAATTCAACAATTTCGTGGATGATACCGAAATGTACTTATTTCGTTTTGTTTTAAATTTTATGTCGCCGTTGAAACAATTTTTTGGAATTATTGAGATAAATTTAACAATTTTAGCCCATTTTTTCTTAACAATTTCAAACAATTTTTGACCATTTCGTTTAATAATTTCGAGATGATCTTTTTCTATCTATGCACTCAAAATCCACAAACGGTCGCTCTATCGTTGCGATTGTAACGGGGTATGTAAGTGAAATAAGCAATTTTCGTCTGATTGGATGGAACGAATTCTCCTGCTTTAGGCATGTGATCCGTAGACAATATTTGGGTATCTTTTGTAATTTTATATAAAAGGCAAACATCCCTTAAAACCAACATCATCCTAACCGCAGCAGCGATGCTTGAAGTGCTGCTAGTCTGAACAGAGAAAATTATCGAACTTTGTTTTCAAAATATTCTATTTTTAATTTAAAATATGGGAAAATTCTTAAAAATTTGATATTATTTTTTAAAATGAAGATTTACAACTTAAATTTTAATATTTGGGACGATCCTCGTCAAAAGGGCTACCGCTGCGACCAAAATTTGGAGAGGTTTAAAAAAACGTGAGATTTTTTTAAAATTTTTGTATTGATGTCCTCTTTCTAATGATACGTGGCGTTTTAGAATTTTTCAAATTGCGCCTTCAAAATGAAGGGTTAATCCCGACATTTTTCAACATCGTACTCGTACGTAGAAACTATTTACTAACAAGAACTAATAATTTTCAAAAATAGATTGTTAACTTAAAAATGATTCTAGTACTATCTTTCAAAATTTATATGATTAATTAAAAAAATCAAAAGGGCGGCTTCAAAATGGAGCCAATTCATCAAATTTGCATTTTTCTTATAAGTTGTTTATTTTTTATATTTTAGTTATATTTCAGGTAATATTAAAGTTATATTTTAGGTTTCTATAAATAGTTGTAACATTAATTTATCAAAGAATTTCAACAATTATTCAAAATGTTCGGACAAAAATACCGGCTTTTTTATCAAAATCACTTTATATTAGCAAAAATTAACTGTTTTAGAAAAATAAAATCAACTCTAGGAAAAAACAAAAACAAACATAAAGAGCAAAAAATAACTCAATTATGGCTTTTAGAGACAAAAATACATACCGTTGTGTTTCTTTTTGTTTTTTCTGAAGTTGGTTTTATTTTTTCAAAACACATTTATTATTGGACACGGAGAAATGGGGTAAAACAATTCATGACTTTGGTGAGTCTCATATCATTTTCCTCGACATATCCAAGGCGGTTTAGAGAGTTTGGCTTCGGTCTCTTAATTCAATAAATTAATTTCATTTGCAGTCTGTAAGACCTTGATCTGTTGGTTAGAAGATTTTTATCTCACAGATCGATCAGAGTAGTGCTGGATAGCTTTACCGACGACAGTACTGTTTTCCATTCCTATTATTTAAAAAACAACCATCTAGTCTTACTTCTAATTGTCATTGTAAAAAAATGGTTGAATTCTTGGATGTAAATCTTGAATTAATCCTGGACTGGGGTAAACAAAATCTTAGTGACATTTAATTCTATGAAGAGGAAGTCTTGCGTTTTGTCTCATAAAACCTCACTTCGTAAAGTGGCAATGCAACGTTTTTCAGGCAGCCTTTATTAAGCTCTCCTACACTCAAACTATTGGCCACTAATATTCACAAACTGATATGGTATGATCGAGCCACAAGACAATCATAGCATTCCCATAAGCATACCTTGGAGGTCTCATGTGCGAAAACATCCAGCTATAATAACTCCATCCTTTCACGTTTCGTATACTGGAGAGTGGTGGAATCCATTACCAAAAAAAGATTTCCCTGCTTCATACAATCACCAAGCTATTAAATCCGCAATACATCAACACTTATCGTTCCAGTCCTACCCCAAGTCCTTAAATACTAACGTTTCCTTTCCTATTGTCAACACGTGGATAAAGCATTAGAGATCTATAACCTAAGTGCTTAACCCGAACTATAAAAAAAAATATAACTGTGAATTTGATAAAAAAAGATGAAATTTTGCTCCGGCCATTTTGAATAATTATTTATTTTTATTTTCAGTACTAATCAGTCTTTTTTATTTTTTATTATTGAATCAATAAAAATCGATGTTTCGGCACATCGCCATTCTCAAGAGAAAAATGTATATAAAAAAAAACTTGAGAATGGCGATGTGCCGAAATATCGATTTTTATTGATTTAATAAAAAATAAAACAGACTGATTAGTTCTTAAAGTAAAAATAAATAATAATCGAACAGGCTGAAATAATTTAAAAATATATATTTTGAATAATTGTTGAAATTTTTTGAGTTATTGATGTTACAACTATTTAGAAACCTAAACCATAACTTTCAAGCCGGAGAATAGTAAAAATAAGCAGCTTTTGTAAGCAAAAATGCAAATTTGATTTTGAAACATAATCATATTAATTTTTAAAGACAGTGCTTCTACAATCATTTTAAAATTATTAGTTCTTGTTAGTAACTAGCTGCCACGTACGATGTTGAAAAATGTCGGGATTAACCCTTCGTTTTAAAGGCGCATTTTGAAAAGACTGAGGACATTTCATCAGACTGAGGACATCGAAACAAAACTTTTGAGCTGTCTCACGTTTTTTAAACCTCTCCAAATTTTGGTCGCTGCAGTGGCCCGTTTGACGTGGATCGTCCCATTTGCTAATTTTAATGTTAAGGGACAAAGAAAATTATTTTAAAGAAATGTAATTCTTATAGTTTTATAAGTAGGGGTCCTTAAAATTAAAAGTTTAAAGCATTGTTTCTACTTTTTAAGATACATTTTCTTAAGTTTAACGGAAAATTACTTCAACTCCCTTGATACCTTTCGGTTACCATTCGATCTTAATTATACGAATCAATTATGTACAATTAATCAAAAACTTGTGTGGCTAGAATTTATGTCGGGATAAAAATATTAAAAAAATTCCTGTAGTTTTTATATGAAAAGGAACTTCAAAAGGAAAAATTTGAAGGGGCTGAAATCCTAAGGCTATGAGAAATCAAGGTTTTGGTCTGTGTTAAGGATTTTTATTTAGTTTTCGGCAAAATGCTTTTATGAGGACTTTGTTTTCAGTTTTGGGCAGTGATGAATATTAAACATAAAACTCTTTGTAAAAGTACCAGTATTTTATCTCTGTTTAGAAGTTTATTATAAAACTAACACGAAATATTAATACGTTGCCGAAAAATTATAACAGATCATAAATTAACATAATTTAGTGAAAAGATGATTTAACGTTTAGCAATATCAACTTTTCGAAAACAAACAACAGCTATTATAGAGCAAGAGCCAGCGACGGCTAGACCTTCGTTATTTTATGAAGTGAATGAAGTTTGATGACACTTTGATAAAAGGTGCAAATATGTATGGGAAGGATCTGATTATACTATCAGCGATATTGAAGTGATCGGTAATGATCCCTCGAGTACCTGTTTTTTTATAGCTTACCTGGTAATCGAATTGAATGAAACTTTGTACATAAGCACCTAGTACGGTTCACAACAGTTCCGCATCTCAAATACCGGTTTTTTATTTCCAGTAAAAAAACTGTTTTGTACTTGCATATTTTCAGTTTCTTTATTCGCACTACAGCCTACAATAATGAAGTGATTATGATGAAACTTATGAAATGGCTTCAACTAGTGTGAGAAGATAACGATCTACTTTTGGGACACATTGATCAAAGTGGCGAGGGGTCCACCATACTGCGGCTGACTTCTTTCACTTTGTTTTTAATGTTTTTTAGGAGCATACAGTCTTCATTCATTAATCAATTTTGATACCCTTTTGACGAAAGATGGAGATTGCTATACGTACAACAGAATTAATGCCGATGATGAGCAAAGTAATAATGGCCTTCGAAGCACGTATTTTCTATAAGTATAGAAGCATTCGAAATGCATTACAAAAGATAGCCATTAATTGAAGTATTTGATGGACATAGGCTCAATAATGCAATATATATCCAGAACATTTTGTTTCCAGAGCTGTAGTGCAATGAATTTAATAAATAAATTTCCTAAAACTATTTTGTAATGCACTTTTTACAACTGAAACAGTTGATTTCTCCTATAGTCATAATAAACAAAAGAAAACAAGGTTTATAAAGTCAAAGCTATAAAACATTATTTATTTAATTATTAGATTTACTTTTGATTAATTTATTAACATGAAAATTAAAACATTAGAAACTATCTCACTAGTGTCTGCTTGTGTGTATATTGCCTCGCGCTAGCACCTTCGTCAGACTTTCAATTTGTCTGGCAAGAAGTAAGCAGTATAGAAACTATCAGGCTGCTAAGAAAATATCTTCTGATAGTTTCCGAATATGTATAAAATTCAGCTTTTATATAGTATGTAAGTTTAACATCAATTTTTTAAAGTTTAAGGGTGTCTGGCCGGGGGTTGCCACGATAGTAAGTGTCTGGCAATGAATGAAGTGTTTTCTAATAATATTACGAAAAACATATGAAAAAATTACACAAGAAACTTTCATGAAACTTTGGAGGAATTTTATGCCCCTTTGTTACCTGTCCCCTGCCAAATCCACGATGATCCAAACTTCATATGTCGCTAATTGTTCCTACTTGAGTAGGGGGTATGCGCAGAAAAACTTTCAGCTTTTATAAAATAACGAAGACATTAGGTATTAGGCCCGCGACGACCAGGGCCTAATACCTAATGTTCGGTGCTTGAACATTTGCTAAATGAGACAGTTATCACCCCGTTTTTGACAAATATAAACGAAGATTTAACTAAATAACAAAATAAGAAAACTTATTTGAATCTATATGCTTGATTTAAAGATCCAATCGTGATCAAAAAACGCAAAACTAGATAAATGGAGATTTAAACAAGTAATCGGAGATTTAAATGTTCAAGCAACCGGGCATAAGAGTTTTTATTAGAAGAGAAAACTCCTCAGAAAACTTTTTCGTTTAGGTAAATGCTTCTTTTCATTAATGACAACTGACACAAGCTGATTTTTTCCAAAACAACTGCTTCTATTTATGCAGAAAGCCATATCTCTTTAGCGTACATTCTTCTTTTCGATACTAACAAGCTTTTGTAAAAAATGACATTACATATGACATTACCTGATATTTTCCAACCCAACTGTTCCTATTTGTCCAAAATCTGCCTTAGTAACCCCTCCATTTGCTCTAAATGCTTATTTTCAATAATTATAACTTTTGTAAAAAAACGAAATTAATTTAATCAAAACGACCTGATATTGCCCTAGTCCACAAAGCTTCTTACAAAACCTCTCCTTTAACTCTATATGCGTGATTTCGATAGTTGCAATTTTTCTGAAAAACGACATTTGTAATATGAACCGACCTGATATTTCTAACCCAACTCATCCAATTATTACAGAAAACTTCTCCATTTAGGTTTAATGCTTTTTTTTTAAAGATTTTATTTCTTTTGGAAAAAAAATGACATATGGTCTGCAACAAGCTAAAATTTTTCAGCTGTAGGTACCTATATTTGTCATATAATAAGTGAACGAAGGAGTAGATTCAATCAGAAACCACTCACAATACTTTTCCATTAACCGTAGATACTTCAATATTAATTGCAACTTTTGTAAAAACAGATTTAGTCTACAACTACCAAATATTTTTCAACTGTTCCTTACACACATTAAGTTTAACTGATTGGAGGGACAATGAACGCTTTAGGAAATTTTAAACATTTTCTCATGAATCGCAAATTTTTCAGACCGAAATATTTCAATTTTTGAGTCACACTATATATTTACAGCTTTTTATCATCATACTCTATTTTCTTTATCTTGGCTACGTTCTTTCCATGTGTTATCGTATCGTTCTTCATTATTTTGTTTTTCTTACATATTTCTCTTAAATGCCGAGAGCGAATGTGATCACATATATTTATTTATTTTTTTGTTCATTTCATTTTTTATTACTACGAAAGGTTAGTATTTTTTATTAAATCAACTTTGGATTTTTTATTTTACACACACACGAGACTAGAGTAGGCTAGTGTTCATTTGTACTTTGATCAGAGTGGTGTAGTTTTAACCTTAGTGATTTGAAGTGAGTTGAAAAAATATATATTTTCTTTCGATAAGTAGATTTTCGAGCTTTAATTTACTTAATAAAATTTATTGTTTAAATGTTAATTAAATTATAATTTTATAACAAAATAATATTATTAAAACTTAAAGAAAATTATAACAAAATTCATTACTTTTGTGAATTAATAAAATAAGTGAATGTGTAATAAAAAATTATAATCGTAAAAAATTTAATTAATGTTTTTGTTTAAAACTTAATTTTTATTTTTATTTATAATTTGTAATTTATAAACAAATTTTAAAAATTTTTAAGTGATTTGTGTAATATAAAATAATATTTTAAAAATAAAATAAATTGCAAAAAAATGTTATTTTTTAAAAAGTTATTAATGCAGTTATTTTTAAAGTTGTAAAGTTTTATAATGTTAAAATTTCAACCTGTGTGATTATAATTAATAAAAAGAGAAGCGAAATAATAATTGAGAATTTATAGTTATAATTATATTGTGTTTATGTGTTTTTAAGATGCGATTTCATCAAAATAGTGAAAAAACAACAATAACAAATTCATTATCGGATTCAAGTTACAGCAAATTCAAGGTAAATAAAAAAAATATACTTTTAAAAATATTTATACAAAAGAAATTCGTCGTGTGATGTCGTCACTTGTAGATTTTTTATATTATATTTTGTTTTATTTATTTAAATTATTTGCTTAGTTTCTGCAAAAGAAATGAAAGATATTTTTAACGGTATTGATTGCAAATTGATTGAATATGATTTCTCGGTATTTTTGATGATTTCATGGACTAGAAATTTTTTTAATATGTTCATCTTTGGAATGAAGCTGGACATTTACCCAACAAACATTGAAACAATAAACAGATGTTCGGGTGGCCCACTTATCCCAAAATTGTCCACAAACTAATCAGTTCTTTGTCATTTAAGCCTCCATCTTTTTTCAAAGTGTCATTAAAATTGATTAATGAATGAAGTCTGTATGCTCCCAACAAACTTTAAAAACAAAGTGTGAAAAGTCAGCAGTTGTATGGTAGACCCGCCACTTTAATCAATATTTTCTAAAAAATGATAATTATCTTCTCACACTAATTGAAACCTTTTCCATATAGGCTTCATCATAATCACTTCATTATTGTAGGCTGTAGTGTGCATAAAGACACTGATAAAACGTAAACCGAACTGTTGTAAACCGTGCTAAATGCTTATGTACCAAGTTTCATCCAATTCGATTATTAGGTACAGATGTTAATAAGCTTCCAAACAAACAGGTGTATGGGACTCCCCCCACCACTTTGTTTACTATCGCTCAAAAACTAATCAGTTCCTTGCCATACATATTTGCATCTTTTTCCAAAGTGTCATCAAAATTCATTCACGAACGAATACTGTATGCCAAACATTGTTAAAATGGTGACACAATAAACAGGTGTTCGTGAGGCTCCCCACCACTTATCCCAATATTGTCCAAAACCTGATCAGTTCCTTGTCATTTAAGTCTCCATCTTTTTTCAAAGTGTCATTAAAATTGATTAATGAATGAAGTCTGTATGCTCCCAACAAACTTTAAAAACAAAGTGTGAAAAGTCAGCAGTTGTATGGTAGACCCCCCGCCACTTTGGTCAATGTGTTCCAAAAGATGATAATTATCTTCTCACACTAATTGGAACCTTTTTCATAAGTTTCATCATAATCACTTCATTATTGTAGGCTGTAGTGCGCATAAAGACACTGAAAAAACTTCAAAAAATTACAAAAAAAAATGTTTACCGGAAGTTGGGATGCAGAACTGTTGTAAACCGCACTAAATGCTTATGTACCAGGTTTTATCCAATTCGATTATCAGGTACAGATGTTATTGAGCTTTCAAAAAAACAGGTGCTCGGGGGAACCACCCAGGAAAACAGGAACCACCCCACTTTGTTCACTATCGCCAATCAGTTCCTTGCCATACATATTTGTATCTTTTTCTAAAGTGGCATCAAAATTCATTCACGAACGAATGTTGTATGCTCCCAACAAACATTAAAAACATAGTGGAAAAGACCACCTGTTGTATGGTGGACCCCCCAACCCTCATGTTACTTGAAAGCTTTTACCAACGTTTCATGACAATCGATCGGTAATTGTAGGCTACAGTAAAGATAAACACTTGAAAAAAAAAACTTTTTAACCGAAAGTGACAAACGGGAAGTTGTTATGCAGAAATATTGGAAACAGTACTAAAACCTTATATACCAAGCTTCCATTAAATCATAAGGCGGGATTAGAAGTTATTCAAGATTTAAGCTTAGAGGTGTTCGGGAGATCGCCTGCCATTTTGTCCAAATTTAAAATGAATCCAGATTTACACTCAAAAAAAAAAGTTCGTAAAATTTACAGAAATGTCATTCGATTCAACAAACATTTCTGTTACTTTTGATCCTACAAATTGTTCGTTGAATACAACAAATGTATGTCAGTTGAATTTATTTTACCAACAGTTTTTAACAGTTTGTAAATTTTACAGACATGTTTGTTAATTATCACAAACAAAACCACAACCGGACGGTTAAAATAACGAACATGTTTGATAACTTTTGACATTTTATTTCATTGATTTTATCAAATATTTCCAAAACTATTAGTTAGTTATAATTAGTTTATATTTGATTATAATATATACTATGAAATTTGCTTATATTTTGTTTATAATGATTTTAATTAAAATTTGCCGAAACAAAATTTACCTTTAAACAAAACTGTTGACTTTCCTTAAATTTTTTACAACATTCAAATAATTTAATTTCACCAAAATTCACTAAAATTTCACTCAATTTTTTAGGTATTTTAATTGACACCATTCATTAAATAATTTCACACTTTTCCTTAAAACTATGCTTCTTATTTCACAAAATTTCGCTTTATCTGTACTTCCACTAAGTTCACTATAAATTTCAAGCCATCATTACTACTCGAATTTTTTCATATTTATGTTTTCAATATTTGTGGTTTTTGACTATTTTATTCAACAAACGAAAATCAATGAACTGCTTGTAAAGGTAGTTAAAAATATTTAACAAACATGTTTGTTGAAAACTAGCAATTAACAAACATGTTTGTTAAAACAATTAATAAATCAAATAACGTGTCCTTGTCCTTTAAATAAATTCAACAGACCATTGTTTGTTGTATTTTACCTACAATTTTTTTTCAGTGTACCATTTACAAGTGAACCTGTATCATTTGCCAAAATTTCAACACAATCATATGCAGAAAGGTCACACACCCACACACACAGAGACAGACGTACACAAAAATTTTTATTGGCTATTTAGATAGAGGATGGTCCAAAACAAAAGAAAAAAGTAAAAACAAAATTTGGGGTATGTAAGATTTTTTTTCTCGATAGATTGCATTACTTCACACAATTTAAAATTGTGGTGAAGTAAATATATGTGTGAGTTGTGACAGTAACAAAACATTTGAGTGGGTTTTTAGTTCTAAAATTTAAATATGTAAGAGTTCAAACATAGACATGAGACAAATTTCTTTCCACAAAGGGTTGCTAATAAGAATTGAAAGAATTTTAACTAGTAATTTTTTGTCGACGATGTCGTTCCGTTACTGATAGTCGTCAGTTCGAATCCTACACAAAAAATGAAAAAGTTTTATTGAAAAATCATAAAACTTTAACGTTGCAAACCTAATAATATTTTTATTCGCCTATATGTTTTTTTTTTAATAAAATGTGTTGTGTTATAGGGTTTACAATATGTGTCACAACAACACATAAATACCTTTTAAGATATAGGTCCAAACCTAAATCCCACAACAACTGGCGTTCTAAGGTCTTGATGAACGCTTTTTTTAAACCTCTGCGGGTTGAACCACCTGAGACTAAGGATTCCGGCAAACTATTCCATTTGTATGCAGTTCGGACAAAGAAGTCTTTCTGCGATCTGCCAGTATGACAGGGCGGGATCTCGACCGTTTGACTGGTTGCGGTAGCCGATTGCCGAGTGGAACGGGGGTAAGAATAAGTTTGAGGCATGATGCTGCTGATTTCATCTGAGCACTGTTGATGACGATATTTGTAAAAAACAACAAGGTCAGCAACAGTGCGACGATGTTGTAGGGAATCTAATTTTGATGTCAAAGCTCCATCATCCACAGTTCGTACAGCCCGCTTTTGAATAGAGTCCAAGAGGGCCAAGATGGAAACAAAAGCAGCACCCCAAACTTGACAACAGTACTCCATACAGGGACGAATAAAGGACGAATATATAAAGTTTTACTGTATTACTGAGATTTGCGGCCTTAAAGTGTCACTTTTTAACCATATTTTTTGTTGTCATAGCTACGTCCAAAAAAGTAAAAAATATTTGTGTTTGTTTAAATTCTATTAAAAATAGAAATGTTTATCAAAGCAACCCTTAAATTTAAAATTTCATAATCCAATTAAAATAGTTGTTACCATTTGTTGTCATAGTTATACAATAATTTGAAAAAAAACAAATATTTTGTCAAAGGTAACTTGTTCCACATATTTTTATTTCAAAATTTATGCAAATTTGTAATTTTAAATTAGAATAAGCATTTTTTTTAAAATATTTTGCTTGCGGCGAATAAAAAATAGTATATGATGCACGGACGTAAGCTATTTTGGACTTAATGTGGGTGCAAATCTCGGCTTGCGCCTCGATTTGCAAACTGCACATACATCCAAAATCTTTAGCTTTACGTCCTAGCATCATAATGTACTATTATGATTCGGCCTGTTATAACTCTATTTATCTACATATTTACTTTTGATTTCCAAATAAATACAATCAAAAGTAAACTTCTTGGAACATTTGAACCTAAATTATTATCGTAGTTTTTTATCTAAATCTACGTCATTTTTAATATTTTTCAACTAAACAAATTGATAACAAATGTATTTCTACCTAATCTATCTACATATAAACAAAATAAAATCGATATAAAAATTCGGTTAATTCTATACGTTAAGGAATTAATTCGACCCATTGATTCTATAATTCTCGCTATTCTTGGCTTATTCATTGTTTAAAACAGGGACTGTAGCATTAATATTTTTTAAATTAAAGTCGCCAATCCTGAAATTTATACTGCATTTACAGCGACATAGCAAATTAGTAGGTGTAATTTAAATCTGTGCTGTAAACACTTTTTATTTTAAAATCTTGCAACTAATTTTATATCTAGGCTTACTACAATTACAAACGATTCAAATACTTACGATTCAAATTACAATCTACGTTTTAAACTCATCCGCATGGAGGGATCAGTTTTTATTGTTTTTTTTATTTTTTTTTATTTTTGATCTACGGGTGTGACAACCCCGCGTACTCCAGTCCCTGCTATTGACATACGAGTTAACGTGAGATATCACATACCACTGGCAATAGCAGTGAGATATCACTAGCCAAGGTGACATCTTAGGGGTGGTGGCGGATGAACTGTATTCAGTCAACGGTGGCACCCTCAATCTTAGCTGTGAAATAATCCTTGATGATGAGACGCTTTTGCTTCCTTGAAGAAACGAGCATTCATATAAGTATGTGTGGGCTTTAATCTTTAAGAAAGACGGTGCTCAAGGAATATGCAACCGGCTGGATTATTGGCAACTACATTTTTGTTTTGTTTCAGCAAATTTTTGTAAAAATTTGCTATTTACTTTTTAATTTACTTTTATTTTCTCTATTCTATCATAAAATATTGGCCTATGTCATATTTTATCAGTGATAGGATTTTTTGTTTAGTTATCCATTCTTTAACAAAAAATATAAAAAAACAAAAAAAGAAAGATTTACGTCCATCAACACCTTTGGACGTATGTTGTTGTGGGACATTGGTCTTAAAAGGTTTTTATGTGTTGTTGTGACACGTATTGTGGTACTAAACAGCACATTTTATTAAAAAAAATGCCTGTTTTACCATGGAAATTTTCGCTTTTCACGAATCGATAGTCTTGATTCAATCCACGGAAGTTTAGAAAAAGCGTGCGTAAACACCTCAGAACGGATATTGTTGTGGAACCTAGGTCTTAAAAGGTATCTATGTGTTGTTGTGACACAATTCCTATAACACAACACCTTTTATTAAAAAATTCTTCGGCCCTCCCCTAACATTTTTTCTGTGTGCGCGCCTGTGTACAGCAATATGTTTTAATAATACTTATAAAGTTTTGCACTATAAAACAAGCCGGTTTTACAATACTCAAAATAGAGGACATTTCACGTATAAACCATATATCCAAACGTCCACGATATAAATACATACAAGTTTTCATTCCTTTCTCTATAACTTGAATAGTTTCAATAAAGCCGACACAAATAAATTATTTCAAACATACATGACAAATCATAAATTTATTTATAAACAACCTTCAAACATAAGCCACCTAAATATAATTTTGTCACATACTTAATTGTAATTTCCGTTTAAAATGATAGTTTTATAATCACTGACCAACCATAATCACAATAAAATATTTCAAATTTATTTCTATAATAAATTTAATCGTGTATATAAATAAAGAAAGGTCATTAATTAATTTAATTAACATAAAATTATAGAAATGAATTAGATTTAAAAGACGACGACTAATAAAGTTATCAGCTGTCAAAATATGTATGCTAGTGTGTTTGACAGTTGTTTGGTTTTGACATTATATAATATTGAGCACCGTCGTTAATAATCTAAATGCATAACTCAGTTGCTATATTTTTATGAATTAAATTTGCAAACATGTTGTAACATACTTGTTATTAAACCAGTAATTTACTTATTTCATTGCATAATCGTATCTGTTTTTCTTTAATCAAGTTATCAACTTCAGTTTTATATATACAAAACTTTTATGAATGAATTTTTTATTTTCTTAATTCATAATGTCTAACCAGTAATGTGTGGGTAATCTCGTGTGGGAATAAACTATGTATACAGTCATTTCTTTGGAAAAACTGATTTATTGATTAGTTATATTTTCTTAGTATTATAATTTTAGATAAATCTTGCAAAATTTTTGGAACAGTTTTAAATCGTTAAAAATGAATTCATGGTAAGAGATTAGGAATAGAAATAACTGTTAACTAGCTCAATCGATCATTTTAACATAAATTATTTCTATTGTTCTTTATGTATGTAACGAAACGTAAATTATATTATGCCATTAATGTAATTTTATTTCGATTTATAATCTTTTGTTTACCTAATTTTGGTTCTGTCAATAATTTTTTGTGTGAGTTGTTAATTTTTTTCTTTAAACTAAAGGTGTGATACCTTTAACTAAATTTTATGTATAAATGAATCTACATATTTAGATGGCTAAAATATTAATCTATCATTTTTGTGTAATAAATCAAACCAAATATGTATGTAGGATTACCCTATGAAAAAGGTAAACACATGAGTTAGTAGGATTACCCTATGAAAGAGGTAATCACATGGTCAACAAAAGGGGAAATATTATAGCAGAAGAAGTATAAACCCAACGACAATTCTACAACCAGTCTCTTTATCCTACAAGCATTTAAAAGGTGATATTTGGAATCACCAATCAAAGGCGATATTCGAAATCAACAATCAAGGGCGTTAAATTGGATTCTACATTCAAAGGCGATAAATCTAACTGGACAAAAAGGCGATACTCATACAACAATAAAATATCAATATATTCAAAGGCAATAATTTTGTTTGGAGAAAAAATAAATAAACATTGTATAAAGAATTTGTGGTTTTATTTCTACGTTAATCCTACCTTTGGGAACTCAACCGGCATGGCTTTAAAGAAGCATCGGAAATCTTTAAAGAAGCATCGGAACAACACCATTCGAGGTATTGTTTGGAGTAAGGGTGAGGAACCCTGAAGATCAAAGAATTGCAGAGGTAGTGGAAGAAGAACTATTACGAGAATTAATAATAAAGAAAAACACAATTAAAGCGATGGCGAGAGGACAAATATTAAAGGTACAAGAGGAAAATCAGCGAGTGTATAACAAAAAACGAAAAGAAGCAGAAATTTATAAAACAGGAGATATTGTGGCAATTAAAAGAACTCAATTTGGATCAGGGCTAAAGTTAATGCCAGCTAATTTCTAGGACCATATAAAGTGTTAATGATCGATACAAGGTGGAGAAGCTGGGCGAGCATGAGGATTCAGTTCACACAAGCATTAGCGCTGATAATTTAAAGGAATGGCGAACCAGTTATCATGACGAAGACTCCGACGACGAAGATAAAAATGATGAAGAGCAGCGCGCAGCAGCGGCTGAATGCAGGATGGCCGAGTTTATCGCATTACCCTGTGAAAAGGGTAAACACATGAGTTTGTAGGTTTACACTATGAAAAAGGTAATCACATGGTAAACAAAAGGGGAAATATTATAGCGCAGAAGAAGTATAAATCCAACGACAATTCTACAATCACTCTCTTTATCCTACAAGCATTCAAACGGTGATATTTGGAATCAACAATCAAAGGCGATATTCGAAATCAACAATCAAAGGCGTTAAATTGGATTCTACATTCAAAGGCGATAAATCTAATTGGACAAAAAGGCGATTTTCATACAACAATAAAATATTAACATATTCAAAGGCAATAATTTTGTTTGGAGAAAATATAAATAAACGCTGTATAAAAACTTTGTGGTTTTATTTCTACGTTAATCCTACATATATATTGTTTTGAATTTTCAAGATATTCTATCTTATCAATGTTATCTAATTATTACGTCGACACATTTTTTTATTGTTTTGATATTTAGATTACCACCTTTCCGCGAATTGTTTATTTTATGATAATCGATTGTGTCGAATCGAACAAAATGATTATTATCAATATATGTAACACGTATTAGTTGTTTATAATATAATTCCATTAAATTAATTTTTTCCTAAATTTTCAGTGTGCTGTTATCTAAATTAGTTTTGAATAAAAACACCCTGTAAGCAACATTACTCTAATTTGTTTCCTCGCTTTTACTTTCACACTTTAAATTACTTTTTATATAATAGTACAACTACATACGCATAATGAAAACAAATGAATATCATAAAAAATTAAAATGTTTTTTATTTTTTTTTAATAAATGTAATTTACTACTATAGTATTATGGTGTTACCATTTTTTTTTACCTTTATTTTGTCAAGGAAAAATTATTTTGCAGAATAAAATATTAACTTTTGATTTATTTGTAGGTCGTTATGATATTTTGTGGTTTATTATAGATGTTGTAATATGATTGATGTGATTGAAATAAAGTGTTTTATTTATGGGAAACAATTCTGCAAAATTACAAGAAATTACAAGAAATATTCGTTACGAATAACAGTTTTTTTAAAAATCTCCTTTAAAGGTAAAGTCTCGAAGTCAAGCTAATCTGAGCCGTCCTTTGTAGTTCCTGAAAAATTTGTCGTAATATCGATCCATATCGATACTTATCGATATAAATCGGTATGTTGATATATCGATATATTGATATATGCTTATATACTTATCGATCTTTATTGATATACCAATACTTATCGATACTTATTCATATATCTATAATTAAAGATATATCGGTTTATGCTTTTTTTATGTCGATATTTTCTATTACATTTTTATTATCGTCCAGGAGTGTGTTCGTAAATTCTACATTGTAACAATATTGTTAACAATGGCATATAGATAGCGTTCTTAAATCTATATTGTAACAACAACCACGTGCTTTTCAGCGTTCATAAATTATTTTAACATTGTTACGAGCGTCAGTTTCAATCCTAGTTTGAACCTCCTCTGGAAGTGTCATTTTGAGAAAAAGTTAAGAAATTAATCGAAACAATAAGCAAATTTAAAAAAAAAGAAATGGCGAATTATCAAATTGTAGAAACTGTTGATGAAAATGGCAACAGGTCTCAATGTATTGTTAATATAAGCGAAATTGGTAAGCATAATTGTTAATATATTAATTTTATCATATTTTAATATTTAAAAAAATAAATAAATATATATTTTAAAAAATATTTTTTGACGTTAATAACAATTTGATTGTAAGCAAATAATGATAAATTTACAATGACTAATTTAACATTGTTCTACAATGTAGAGTTTACGAACACACTCCAGCACTAGTAGCAGTAACAAAATGCCGGCTATATTTTTGATTAAAGTTGAATTACAACTTTTGTATTTTTACTTCTGGGTTGGTTTGGCTAGCAATGACATCGGTTGGTTTTCCTAGCAATGACTGAGTTGGTGTGGCTAGCAATGACGAATACACTGTGATATTTAATAAAATGATTTGTCCGTTTTGTCGGGTCTACATTATAATTTAAATAAAATGATAAAACAGTTTTTTAAAGCATTTAATTATTGGGGATTTTTGAGAATAATTAAACTCAAGGAAGTACATAGTTAGATTTTTTTCAATTCAAAGGTATGGTTGAAAGTTTCTTAGAAAAAAAGTCCACTTCTCGTTTTACGCATTCGGGTACGTTGAACCCTGCTCTTTAATTATCCGTTTAATTATGTTAATATTGATAACTCTATCAAAATAAATTAACAAAAGAAAAATAGCTACATAATACAATATGTTTTTACCGGAGTTTGAAACACTCTTTATATCACTCCTTTGCCCCTTTTTTTCAGAGCGAGTAACTTAAAAAAAATGTAACACTCCCAAATACAGATGTGAAAATAATAAAATATCTTGCTCAAAAAATTAAAATAGAATTTTCTTTCAAATACTTGGTTAATTTTGCTTCAAAATTGATGTTTTCCAATGTAAAAAATAAATAATTTTTCTGAATTTTTTGTTCAATTTTGCAAGTATGTGTTATTATAAAAATATATAAAAAAAGATGACGAAAAGGTACTACTTTGCAAATGAACTGAAAGAAGAGAAAAATAAAATAAAACTCCAAAGGAGTGAAATCGAAAAACTAAAAATTTTACTCTTCAAGGAAGAACGACATTGAAATTATAAATATTTTAATTTATGAATAATATTTTGAGTAGTGAAATGAGTGCTCGAATAAAATAAAACTGTAAACTCTGGTTTTTACGTATTTAATCTTAAAAAGTTTATCCTTGTACGTACATCCGCAAAAAATGAACATCATAAATAATAGTTATTGTAACATAATAAATACTACAAATGAGTAATAAACTGAAATTACACACAAAAAATAAATAAACAATTCGGTCCGGATGAGTAATGGGTTATTATTACCTTTAAACGTAAAAAAACTAAGTTTTTTTAAAATAAAATATACACATTCACATTAAATATATAAAAGATTAAGAAAACAAATAGTTAACATTCAACACAAAGATAGAACTTTATTTGATTTACAAATATAATTTATCAGAATGTAACTATTATGATTATTTTAACTCAGATTAGATTTTGCATTTTGTTATTAAAGTGACTACAATTTATAGCACTTATTTGTTTAAAATTTAATTATCTTTAGATTGGTAGTATTGTTTTTTGTTTGTTTGAAAGATGATTCTTAAGAATTTTTTAATGATAAATTATAGCAAATATTTGTATTTTGTAATGATAAAAATTGCATATTTACATCGTACATGATAAATAATGAATTAAAAAATATTTAGGTTGTGTTAAACATTTGCACTATTTTTTTTATTGAAATACTGGCGAAGGTCTCCGTTATAAGTTGTTGACATAATTTTAAAAGATTGGAATGTATGAGCTTCTTGACACAGATTTCAATGACACTATTTCATTGACTTACAATTTTTGGGGTTTGACTTGCGACTTCGTTTTTGGTAATATGTACAAATTGCAACTAAAATAATTACATGTTGATTCATTAAATGTTTAGAAACATTCAATTTGTACGACTGATGTGATCCTTGTGGTTATTTTTTAATTAATTAGTTGGACATGTTTAGCACACTAAATATGAAATATTCATTATTTAGATTCTTTGAATATCCGAGGATACCATGTCAACTAGGAAAGAATGATGGATGGGAAAAAGGAAAAGGAAGGAATGAGGATAGGGAAATAGCTAGGTAAGTTGTTTTGAATGACGATAGACATTTTCTTTAAATGTCTGAGGGGCGAATTCGTCAGGGAAAACTGAGAGGGGCAACTGAGAGGGGCTTTGGATTATTTTAATAAAATGTGCTGTGTAGTACGAATTACAATATTTTTCACAACAACATATAAAAACATTTTAAGACCTACGTCCCACAACAACATGCGTTCTCAGGTTTTGGTGAACGTAAATCTTTTCTTCTTCGTTTTTATATTTTGTGAAGTAAAACTTCTTTAGACGCGATACGATAAGTAACTAAAATCTTTTTCGGACGAAAGTAAAGTTTTCAAACGGAAATGACGTTCAATAAAATAAATTATAATGAAACCACATATACCCGAGCAGAAATTAGTTAGGGAAAACCTGAATACAGTCAGGGCGTGATCAGGGCCTGGTCAGTACTACAAGGGTATTCTAATGTGGGCCTGTTCCGGGCCTGATTTAGAATACCCTTTTAGGGTTAACCTTATTTGAATATATCCGGCCCTGATCAGGTTTTTCGTATTTGACCCCTAGCTGAAATTTAAATGGGTTAAAATTCACTAGAGTATTATCCATTTTAGAAATATATAGTTAAAATCGTTTCATGTATATTTTAGTTGTAGCTTTTCAGCTGAACGACTATAATAATAGTCATTAAGGTGGTATGTATGTTTTAATTTTTTCCATTCTAATGTTTTTATTTTAATTTGATTAATTTATGTATATAATATATAAATATATATCAGGGTCTGGTCCAGATATCACTATCTGGGCCTGATCCGATTATCCCAATCAGGGTCTGATCCGGTAATCCCAATCAGGACCTGATAGGGCAAAAGCGTTACACTCATGATCAGGGCCCAATCAGGCAGCCCTACCAATGCCTGATCCGGGTTAGGGCAAATCTGATCAGGGCCTTACTTGAGCCCTAACAAATTTCTGCTCGGGTGTTCATCTCTATTCATTTGTTTTTTTTTTATAAAAATTGAGAATCATAAAATATTTATTAAAAATTAAGAAAACAAATAGTTTACAGATACCCGAGCAGAAATTTGTCAGGGCTCAAGTAAGGCCCTGATCAGTTTTGTCCTACTCCGGATCAGGCATTGGTAGGGCAGCCTGATTGGGCCCTGATCATGAGTGTAACGCTTTTGCCCTATCAGGTCCTGATTGGGATTACCGGATCAGACCCTGATTGGGATAATCGGATCAGGCCCTGATTGGGATAACCGGACCAGACCCTGATATATATTTATATATTATATACATAAATTAATCAAATTAAAATAAAAAATTACAGTGGAAAAAATTAAAACATACATACCACCTTAATCACTTTTATTATAGTCTTTCAGCCGAGAAGCGATAACTAAAACATACATGAAACGATTTTAACTATATATTTCTAAAATGGATAATACTCTAGTGAGTTTTAACAAATTGAAATTTCAGCTAGGGGTCCAATACGAAAAACTGAATCAGAGCCGGATATATTCAAATAAGGTTACCCCTAAAAGGGTATTTTAAATCAGGCCCAGAACAGGCCCACATTAGAGTGCCCTAATAGGGATTGCCCTTGTAGAACTGACCAGACTCTGATCACGTCCTGACTGTATTCAGGTTTTCCCTGACTAATTTCTGCTCGGGTATAAAAGCTCGAATCGCTGCAGGTAATCGAACTTTCTAGTTTATACTCAATTAAACCTCTCCTTGGGTCACCGTATGTATCAACTAACACCAAGCTCAAGTTATACAAGGCATTGATTAGGCCGGTTGTGATGTATGGGTCACAAACGTGGACCCTTACACAAAATGACGAATCACATTTATCTGTATTATTATATTAAAAAACAATATATTATACAACAATACTATACGAGAGCTTGTCCATTTGAAGGAAGTTTTGGGTTACCTTTTATGTATATTTTTTGTTTAGAACTACCTAGTTCGACGGACATATTTATTTTTCAAGAAAAATTCGTATAACCGACAAGACATTTAGAAATTATAAGCACATCAAAAAAGGTATGCGCGCTAAAGTACACAATCAAGTATTGAGATGTTTAGGTCCAAGTCGGCACGGGTTACTGTTATTTAAATTGCATGAAATTTTTTTTACAGTTGTTTTGACATAAAAGAAAAAAAATTAAAGGGTATGCGTTAAAAAAAAACACTTTTAATTTTTCTGGGACACCCTAATATATATATATATATATATATATATATATATATATATATATATATATATATATATATATATATATATATATATATATATATATATATATATATATATATATATATATATATATATATATATATATATATATATATATATATATATATATATATATATATATATATCATATCGTTATATATATATATATATATATATGAGCAATTTCACGCAAGTTCAGCAAATTTTTGGGAAATTTTGACTTGACCCCTTTTAATTTTGGTTAATTTTTGTTTATAGATAGTCTTTGATAAATAAAAAATACAAGTTCTCTTAGAATTTTTTTTTTCGACCAGGGGTCTTCACAGGGTGCCCCTCAATTTTTTGTTATTTTGTGATGTGACTGCATTTTGACGAGCGATTGTTGAAAAACTACTAAATCGATTTTCATAAATGATATGTCGTTGAATAGGTATTAGAACAAAGTTTTTAAAAATGTACACTGTTAATTTTTTAAAATAATTTTTAACGGTGTAACATAAGAAAAAAACGGTGTAATTGAAAAAAAGATGGCATAGCCTCTTTTTTTTTTTTTTTTTTTAAACTAAATTGAAGCTTATTTTATATCTAACCACTTGTGAAAGTTGAGGACACGCGTTATTTTTTGTTTTAAAGATAAAATTCGTTGTGCATATGACTGTCGGGAATCAGTTTTTTTTGTTCTGAAGGAAAATTATAAAAATGGCGTTATAAACTAAGAGATATTTTTTTTATGTTAAATATCAAATATTTTATTATTAGATGAACTTTTTAAAATATTATAAAAATTATATATGTAGTACAATAAATAAAATAAATACAATTGTTAAAAATGATTTACTTATTTTACAAACAGAAGTTTCTTTTGAATAGGAAAGCACTTCTGCAATTATTTTCTTTGTATTAGATGGCATAGAAAATGAAATGTTTATTTATCACTTTTAGTAATCACTTGTCACTCTTATAAAAAATAATTTGACAGTCTTGACTGCAAACAAAAAAGCCGTATAAACAACTAAATCTATTTAGGAACTTTTGACTGGAGAAGTATTATGTTCGTATTATGTTATTATGGAATCATAAAGTAAAAGATTGTTTTTCAACATTAAATTACAAATATTTTATTATTGAATAAACTTTTTAAAATATCATACAAATTATATATGTGAAAATAAATATAGTTATTAAAAATTATTTACTTATTTTACATTCAAAAGTTTCTTTTGAGTTGGAAAACATTTTTGCATTTATTGTCTTAGTATCTACTGGTACAAAAGAATGAAATTTTTGAGTTCCACTTATAGTAATCGCATTTTTATATCGATTTTGTAATTTTTCTTTTGTTAATTGATATTCATTTTTATCGGCGTATCCAAAGTTCATGGTAGATTCCCATTTTAAAGCCCATTCGAAAAGTTTTTTTGGTGTATCAATAATATTATCTTCGCTCGCCATACTATAACGGTGTGCAGCACGCTTCAGTGTACCACCAATTCCATCACAAGGTCCCTTTCCATGGCTGGTAGCATGAAAATGCCATTCAGCGTCAACCTTAAATTAACTAATTAACTTATTCCACCATAAAGAAGACTTTAAGGTTGACGCTGAATGGCATTTTCATGCTACCAGCCATGGAAAGGGACCTTGTGATGGAATTGGTGGTACACTGAAGCGTGTTGCACACCGTTATAGTATGGCGAGCGAAGATAATATTATTGATACACCAAAAAAACTTTTCGAATGGGCTTTAAAATGGGAATCTACCATGAACTTTGGATACGCCGATAAAAATGAATATCAATTAACAAAAGAAAAATTACAAAATCGATATAAAAATGCGATTACTATAAGTGGAACTCAAAAATTTCATTCTTTTGTACCAGTAGATACTAAGACAATAAATGCAAAAATGTTTTCCAACTCAAAAGAAACTTTTGAATGTAAAATAAGTAAATAATTTTTAATAACTATATTTATTTTCACATATATAATTTGTATGATATTTTAAAAAGTTTATTCAATAATAAAATATTTGTAATTTAATGTTGAAAAACAATCTTTTACTTTATGATTCCATAATAACATAATACGAACATAATACTTCTCCAGTCAAAAGTTCCTAAATAGATTTAGTTGTTTATACGGCTTTTTTGTTTGCAGTCAAGACTGTCAAATTATTTTTTATAAGAGTGACAAGTGATTACTAAAAGTGATAAATAAACATTTCATTTTCTATGCCATCTAATACAAAGAAAATAATTGCAGAAGTGCTTTCCTATTCAAAAGAAACTTCTGTTTGTAAAATAAGTAAATCATTTTTAACAATTGTATTTATTTTATTTATTGCACTACATATATAATTTTTATAATATTTTAAAAAGTTCATCTAATAATAAAATATTTGATATTTAACATAAAAAAAATATCTCTTAGTTTATAACGCCATTTTTATAATTTTCCTTCAGAACAAAAAAAACTGATTCTCGACAGTCATATGCACAACGAATTTTATCTTTAAAACAAAAAATAACACGTGTCCTCAACTTTCACAAGTGGTTAGATATAAAATAAGCTTCAATTTAGTTAAAAAAAAAAAAAAAAAAAAGAGGCTATGCCATCTTTTTTTCAATTACACCGTTTTTTTCTTATGTTACACCGTTAAAAATTATTTTAAAAAATTAACAGTGTACATTTTTAAAAACTTTGTTCTAATACCTATTCACGACATATCATTTATGAAAATCGATTTAGTAGTTTTTGTACAATCGCTCGTCAAAATGCAGTCACATCACAAAATAACAAAAAATTGAGGGGCACCCTGTGGAAGAACCCTGGTCGAAAAAAAAAAAAGCTAAGAGAACTTGTATTTTTTATTTATCAAAGACTATCTATAAACAAAAAATAATCAAAATTAAAAGGGGTCAACTCAAAACGTTGTTGAATCTTCGTGAAATTGCTCATATATTATATATATATATATATATATATATATATATATATATATATATATATATATATATATATATATTATATATAT